>PVHX01002096.1:26698-177528 GCA_004024805.1 Geosciurus inauris | reverse complement strand
AAAGGAAAAAAGCCGGGCGCGGTGGCTCAAGCCTGTAATCCCAGCACTTAGGGAGGCTGAGATAGGAGAATCGCGAGTTCAAAGCCAGGCTCAGCAACAGCGAGGTGCTAAGCACCTCAGTGAGACCCTGTCTCTACATGAAACACAAAATAGGTCTGGGGATGTGGCTCAGTGGTTGAGTGCCCCTGAGTTCAAACCCCAGTACCAAAAAAATAAAATAAAAGGAAAAAGATCCAGAAATCTCTCTCCCGACCAAAATGAAAATTTCTCTGGAAGAATCTGTCTCGTGTTACTGTTTGGAATTCTACATTTTATAAGACTTTCTACCTCCTAGAGAAGACCTAGCAACAAAACAAAAGCTATAGACCAATAACCCTTATGAACATAGATGCAAAATCTTCAAGAAAATACTATCAAATTCATCAGCTTATTAGAAGGATAATACCACATGAATAAACAGTATTTATTCCTGGAATGCAAGAGTGGTTCAAAATATGAAAATTCATCAACATGACACATCACATAAACAGGATAAACTGAAAACAACACATGATTATCTCAATTAAGGCAGACAAAAAATATGATAAAATTCACTATTCTTTTATAATACAAATATCCAACAAGCTAGAAATTCAAGGAAACTACCACAAAATAATAGCAATATATGAAAATCTCAGAGAAAATGTCATTCTCAATAGTGAATGACTGAAGATCAGGAACAAGGTAAAAACATCCATTTTTATCAAGTCTATAAATATATTTCTGAAGTCCTAGCTGATTCAATTAGACAACAAAAAATAAATAAAACAAATATAAATTAGAGTACTTCCTTGATTATATGATCTTATATGTAAGAAACCTAAAGATTCTACACTAAAAACAAAACAAAACAAAAAACCTTTTTGGAACCAATAAGCAAATTTAGTAAAATAAAAATATGCAAAACCAATATACAAAATTTCTGTTGCATTTCAATAAAACAACAAAGAAAAATCTGAAAGAAAAATTAAGAAAATGATTTCATTTACAATAGCATCAGAAAGTACTGAATACATAAGAATTAATCAAGGAAGTTAAAGAAAACATAAATGAATGGAAAGACATCCCATGCTCATGTATTGGGTGATTTAATTTTATTTCTAGGCCAATACTATCAAAGCAATCTACAGATTTAATGCAAAATCCAAAAGAAATTTTGCAGAGATTTATTAACTTATCTTAAACATCATACAGAAACTCAGGGAATCCCAAATAGAACAAACAATTTTGAAAAGGAACACAATTGGAGGATTCACACATTCTGATATCAAAGAGCCCTGCACAGTGGCGTTAGCCTGTAATCCCAGCACTTATGGAGGCTGAGACAGGAGAATCGCGAGTTCAAAGGTAGCCTCAGCAACAGTGAAGTGCTAAGCAACTCAGTGAGACACTGTCTCTACATAAAAAACACAAAATAGGGCTGGGGATGTGTCTCAGTGATCGAGTACCCCTCAGTTCAATCTCCAGTACCAAAACAACAAAAAAAAAAGCTTACCAAAACTACAGTAATCACACTTATAATATTGGCATAAAGACAGATACATAGACAACAGAAGAGAAAAGACAGTCCAGAAATAAACTTTTGCATATATGGTCAGATGATTTTTGACAAATGTGGCTAGGTCATTCAGTAAAAAGTACAGGTTTACTTTTCATAAAAGGACTCAGAAAACTTGCTATCCCCATGCAAAATAATGATACTGAACTGTTCTTAATGTTATATGCAAACATTAACTCAAAATGGATCTAATCCCTAAATATAAGTTCTAAAACTATAAAATGTTCAGAAAGAAACATACAGATCTTCACAACATTGGATTTGAAAATTATTTCCTGGTATGACACTAAAAGCACAAGCAACAAGTATAGAAAAAAGATTAATTAGATTACATGAAAAACATTTACAACTTACGTATGCTTCAAAAGTCACTATCAACAGAATGAAAAGGCAAACCTCAGAGTGGGAGGAAATACTACAATTAATATCCACACTCTAAAAAGAATGACTAGAGCTCAACATATTACCAAGAGGAAGACACTATCCCCAATTTTGAAACAACCTAATTTAAAAAAATGTCCAAAGGTCCTAGACAAACATTTCACTGAGGCAGTTATATAAATTACCCAAAGGGTCGGGGGAGGAGGCTTGACATCACACATCAACTAGGAAAAGTTACAACATCAAAACTACAAAGAAATATCACAGCTCACCCACGAGGATGGCTGCTATCAGCAAACAGAAAATAATGTTGGTAAAGATGTGGGAAATAGGAATATTTGTGCACCAGTAACAAAGCTGTAAAATGGTGCATCCCTGTGAAAAACAGTGTAGAGTTTCTGTAAAAAAATATTTTTTAAAAAAATATCATATGATCCATAAATTTCGCTTCTGGGTACATACCCCAAAGAACTGAAACCAGGGTCTTTACGCAATATGTGCACACCTGTATTTACCGCAGTGTTATTCACAATAGCTCAAATTCTATAAACAAAGAAGAAAGGCCTGCCTGGGATCAGAGGTGCAAGTAGCTCAAAAAGTAACTCCAGTGTCCATCAATGGAAAGACCACATCAAAAAATATGGCATATACATACAAAGAAATATCATTCAATGTTCAAAAAGATGGTAATTCTAACACATTCTACAATGTGGATTAACCTTGAGGATATCACACCAGAAATAAACCTGTTACAAAAATACAAATACTACTTACTGAGGTACATGGCACAAATAATTTAAACAGAAAGTAGATTGGTGATTGCCATGGGACAGAGGAACAGGGGATAGAGACTATTGTTTAATGGTTACAGAGATTCCATTTTCCAAGATGAAAAGAGTTCAAAAGATGGATGTTGGTGACGGTTACACAGCAGTAAAAACATACTTAATACAATTGAACTATAAATTTAAAGAGACTTAAGATAGTACATTTTATACTAGATGTGTTTTACAACTATAAAAAATTGGAAAAAGTGAACCAAGCACAATTGTACATCACTGTAATTCCATTCCTCAGAGGCTGAGACAGGAGAACTTCAAGTTCAAGTTTGAGTCCAGCCTGGGCAACCTGGATAAACCCTGTTTAAAAATAAAAATACAGATTTTTATTTGAGAATGTAGCTCAGTGGCATACTACTTACCTAGCATGTGCAAGGAAGGCCCTGGGTTTAATTCCCAGTACTGAAAAAATTTTTTAAAAAATGAAGATACTGAAAAATCTGTTTGTTTTGTTTGGTTTTGAAGAATAAACTTATAACTTGATCTTTGGGATGATCAAGAAGAAAATAATTACATCATGATAATTTATGTTCCAAACACTTGAAAATTTAGCTACCTTTATATATAACTATGTCAACAGCATATTTTAATAGTGAAGATTATTATCCTTTTAAAATTACTAACCATTAAAGTAGTGTGATAATTCAAGTATTCACAAATATTTGGTTTGGTTGTAGAACATAAATCCCTTTTACATATTAGTAAATGCTTTTTTTCAAAATAAATATAATTTCTGAGATAAAAGATGTCTATTAAGTTACAATAGAGTGACTCAGTAAGTCAGGGACTAAACGTCATTTCCAAAGGCATAATAAATACAAATGAACTGTATATTTAAATATCACAGAACACAATTTTTCTCAAAAATATTACTTCTACAAGACAAATAATTTAGGAAACAGAGGGCTTGAAACTTATGGTGTATAAGTTATAGCCTTGATGCTAAATCATAATTGCAGCAAATACGGAAACTTTTTTGAATAATTTTTTCCAATACTTCACTCTCCACTTAATTTTTTAGTGTATTTCATTTTAGAGAATTAAAAGAAGTTATGATTTTGAACATCTTTCTGATATTAAATACAGTTAAAAATGTGTTCAAATTGTTATTAACTAGCCATGAGAATTTAACATCATGGCTTTTAGGGAGGTTGTCTTCAAAGCTATAATGAAAAGTCCATAGATAAATTCCTATTGCCTATTTCAAATGCATACCAATGCTGATTTTCAGTTATAGCAAAATTTTGTAAAAGTACAACAGGCTCTACTAGGGTATCATCTATTCTTATTTCTACTTCTCTAGACCACTGCTATTTCACTAATCAAAAAAATATTCTACCACAATGGAAATAATGTAAGCCGGTGCTTTCCAATACAGTATCCACTAGCTACATGTGGCTTTTCATTACTGAAATGTGATTACTGCAGCTGCAGAGCTCAATGTTTAATTCCATTTAATCTTAATTATTTTAAATTTAAAGAGTTATACATCTCTAGTGGTTATTGAACAAGGCAGTGCAACTCTAGGTATTCGCCTCTATATTTGTTTCTTAAAGTATAGTTCCTTAACTCTCTTGCTCCTCTTGAACCTCAGAAACAGACACAGGCAGACTAGAAAAATACAGCATTCAGATCTCTTGCTTTGAGGAGCCTGTCAGAAACACTGACTAATGATCATAAGCTCAAGTAGCATCATTGACAGGTGTTACCAGGTACCATGTTCTGATCCTCCACCAGGCTGTGCTGATGCTGCTCTTCCCAAAGGCTGTCCTCAGTCAATATGGTAATACAACAGAGATGCTGAGCAGGTTCATTCCTGAAACATGTAGGACTCTTCTACAGAGTGACTTTGAACATTGGCTTAGCAGAAACTTAATATTTGTACTGAGTGTCTTCTTATCATCACCTTTATTCCCTGTTCTTCACAGGAGTCAGATATGGATGTTGGGCTGAGAATTCTCTGCATCCAGCAGTTGCCACTGTTTCCTCCAGACATTTCCTCCTATAAATTACTTGCACCTCTGATCCCAGGCAGGCCTTTCTTCTTTGTTTATAGAATATTTTAAACTTTATTTTGCATGGTTTAATGGTAATCCACAAATCTCTTGGTGGTTAATGTATAAGAAGAGTTAAAATAATTTAAATGTTTTTAAAACAAAGTACAATTTCTTACTGAAATGAGAATCTAATTTTCATAGCAATTCTTTTTCCATTTACACTCTACTGAATCCCTCTTCCTGCCCCCCTCCCTCCTTCCCTTTCCAGTTTATGACAGCACCTTAAATATGAAAAAGTTATGATGACAGATTCAAACAAAAATAACTTCCCAATTTAGCTTAGCTGAAGAACTTCTACAAACCACTGGATCAGTGGTTACAACTAGGGACACATTGTTCTGTAACCCCAAAAATGTATTTGTTAGTGTTTGGAAACATCTTGGGTTGTCACAATTCTATGTCACTATGGGCATCTACTGGATGCAGCTATTAAACCGAAAAAGTCAAATTTCTCCATCACAAAGAATCATCCTCTTTTATTCAAGACAGTAGAATAGAGGTAGTGGGTTTCCTGGTTGCTCTGTAGAAACCAAGAAAGCCCACAGGCAGCTTTTCAGCAAGTTGGGTGAACAAAAATAAGCCAGGAAGGGACTTTACTGGAATTTAAAACTGAACATTAAAAGAAGATCAGGGACTTAAGAGGTTGGATATAATAAAATAAGAAAGAAATCCCCAGCAGCACAGCCAGAGCAGTCTGTCCATGAGCATAGTAGAGGAATAAGGGAATTAAAGGAACCTGCATTTTGAGGAGGCCGGAGGCGTGTCTGGGTACAGAGTGTTTAGAGATCAAGGACATTGCCAAACAAACCTGAAAGGTGCACTGTACAATAGTCATGTTCAGGGATAGAAGCCACCATCACTCCAAGAGGTGTCCTAAGGACAAAGGAAGGAACCATTTTGCAGCCACATTGTGGAGGTCAACAGCTAAGGAAGCCAATTCCTGGTAAACACAAATTTGACCCAAAACATAGGCCCAGTACACACACACTGAATGACATAGTGCTTAAATGGCCAGGAGAGAATCAAACGTGGAGAGAGTTTTACACAGGGGACAATTGGTTAGGGAAACCCACCTAGCTCAAACTCTCCCCCTCCAATCTGCTTCCGGGACCAGCTGGGAGAGACCAACTGGGAATTCAGAATGTTGGGGTGGGCAACATTGAAGTCTGAACCAGAGACCAGGAATATGAGGTACGAAGGTGACAGAGTGTAAGGAACATATTTGGATGGCATATTCCAGTGTCCAGTATGTACTGTAGCTATCGGTAAGGAACATACAGTCTGAGAGTAACCCAACACACTCATAGGCGTAACCAATGAATGTTGAGCTCAGTTGCATCAATGTAAACTGAAAGCCTAAGACCACCCACAGCCACATCCAAGGATACGTGGATGAGACTGATCACTCCATCATCATACAAGATCACTGACTCACCATCCCTCATCCCAATCAGCTGGAAGAAACTACAGGATGACATTTACCTTTTGGCTAAGAGAAGTCGCATGGCCTCAGAGGTACTCCAGGATTTGTGGTCATCCTTAGTATTGACTTTAATTATTAGTTGAAGTGTTCACTATATTTAGTATCTGTGTGATTGTATTAGAATTATTGCTGTGTGATGTTAGTGTGATCTTAATAGATGCATTGCATTGAAAGACAATCTGCCTCCAAGTTATTATTTCAAGTAAGCCACTTGTGACACAGAGGGACTAAGAACTGGGTCCCCCAACACATAAGTGGACCCCAGGGAAGATCCCTGCTGTACAGTCTTCCACCATGGACCAACAAGTGCTGGGCACTAGAGGTGTGCTGATTTAAAACCTCCAGATCCAACTGGCATTCAGCAGAGAACCTGGAGCCCACCTAAGCCTAAACTCTGCCTCCAGAAATTCCAACTATGGGATTACTACTCTCACTCCAGCAATTCAGAGAATGGAGCATCAACCTCCAGACCATCCCACCTAAAACTACTGAGTAGCTGAGAACATTTTGAACTCCAATGGAAAGAATTTTTTAACTATTCATCAAGATATTGTTTTTTCTTCTTTTTCTCTGTTTAATTGTGACCCTAATGTTACATGAACACTTATACATATTCATATTGTTTCTCATTTCTAGCATTTTTGAAGCCAATTATTTTTCATGGATTAGTTTTTGTGACTAGGATGTTTGATATGTTTGATTAGTATATTTTAGTTTTGTATTCTTTTATTTTTATTTTGAATTATTTTTAAATTTTTCCTTATATATATATTTTCTTCTACTTATTTCTCTTGATTGTCTCTTTTATTCTACTAACAACCAATCTCTATTGTTCTCTTTCACTCTTCCTTTAATTTTTTACTTCTTTTTCTCTCCTCCTCCTTCATAATGGTCACATCCTATATCACTTCTGTTCTCTCCCTGTCCATCATTTGAAATCATAATCCTTTTTGCAAACTTGCCATTTTTATTATAGGCAACAACTGATCATGTCATTTTTGTTTATTGTGATAATTAATAATGTAGATGTCATAGTAGGGACTATTTGGTTTAATGCTATATATTGCTTCCATTGGTTATTGTTATTATTTGTCTCCCCCTAAATAGTGAGGTACTGGAAACTTTCAGGGAAAATACACATCCACAGAGTAGAAACTCTAATGCCTTAGATCCATACTATTAGATGGGTACACACACAAACAACATGAAAAAACACGGGAACAATTTGCCTCAAACAAACCAAGATACTCTAATAACAGAATCTATTGATACCACAGTAGAAGAAAGGTCAGAGGAGTATAGAATGTACATAGTTAAACAGATCTGTGAAGTAAAGGATGGTATAAGAAATGAAATCAGAGAGAAAATACAGGAAGTGAAAGATTATTTCAATAGAGGCAGAGATTCTCCAAAAAGTCCAAACAGAAATCCTTGAAATAAAGGAAACAATAAAATAAATTAAAAATTCAATAGAAAGCATCACCAACAGACTAGACCACTTGGAAGACAGAACCTCAGGCAATGAAGACACAATATATAATCTTTAAAATATAGTTGACTACAGAGAGAAGATGTTAAGAAACCAGGAAAAGAATTTTCAAGAAATAAAACATAATATGAAAAGACCAAATTGAAGATTGATCAGGATAGATAAAGGTGCAGAGATAAAAACCAAAAGAATGTACAATCTTTTCAATGAAATAATATTAGAAAATTTCCCAAACCTAAACAATGAAATGGAAAATCAAATACAAGAGGCTAACAGGACACAAAATGTACAAAATCATGAAAGACCCACACCAAGGCACATTATAATGAAAATACCTAACATAGAGAATAAGAATAAATTTTAAAGGCTGTAAGAGAAAAATATCAGATTATATATAGGGGGAAATCAACTCAGATCATAGCTAATTTCTCAGCCCAGACCCTCAAAGCTAGGAGGTCCTGGAATAACATATACCAAGTTCTGAAACAAAATGGATGCCAACCAAGAATTATGTATTCAGGAAAATTAAACTTCAGATTTGAAGATGAAATGAAAACCTTCCATGATAAACAAAAGTTTAAAAAATTTGCAACTAGAAAGCCCGAACTACAGAATATTCTCAACAGAAGAGAATATTTTATCTTCCATGAAGATGAAATGAAAAAAAAAATGAAAATCATCAAAGAGAGGAACCACACTAAAGAAATAGTCAATCAAAGGGGAAACTAATTCAAATTAAAAGCTAGAAATAAACTCAAATTATGAGGAATACAAAGCAGATCTCAATAACAACCTTGAATATTAATGGCCTAAACTCATCAATCAAAAGACACAGACTGGTAAATTGAATTTAAAAGCTAGACCCAACAATATGCAGTCACTAAGAGACTCACCTCAAAGGCAAAGACATCCTCAAACTGAAGGTGAAAGGATGGAAAAAAAAACATGGATCAAGTAAAGAAGTAGGTGTTTCTATCCTCATATCAGATAAAGTGGACTTTAAGCCAAAGTTAATCAGAAGAGACAAAGAAGGACATTTCATACTGCTTTATGTCATTGCTTGGAGGTGATGAAAAATCACCTCCCAAACCACATCCTCCTCCTACAGATATCTACCACCTAGCTTTTCTGTCCATTCAGAACTAGTTATGATAAATGTATAGCATACTTCACTAGAGACATTCTAGACTTGATTGAAAAGGCAGACTAGGTTCCTAAGAAGCTGCAGGACCTGTAGAGTATACAACCACAGAAGATGAGATAATATGCATGGGAAGGACTAAGAAACAACTGGGTCAATGAGTTGGTACAAAATGTTGGATACAAGAGGATTTATTTAGGAGCAACTTTCCTGAATTATAGAGCTTAATATTCTAGGAAAACAAATCAGAAGATACAGATAGAAAAAGTGATTGTCCTTTCTAAATGTAACAGAAATGTAGATGTTAGATGTAGAAATGTAGAAATGTAGATGTCTTTTCCTTGCCTTCTGGCACTGCCAATGGCCTTGAATATAAACGTTAAGTAGAATTAGGAATAATGTATTCCCATGTCTTCATCCTGGTCCCATACAAAATGCTTTCAGGACTGCAATACTAATTATAATATGGGCTATATTTTTAATCAGACTTAGGCTTTCCTCATCATTCCTACTTTGTTAAGAGTTCTAATAATAATGGGCACACGTTGAATTTTATCAAATTCCTTCTCTTCATTTAAATAGGTGAGCATCATTTTTTTCTTTATTTTATTAATGTCAATATTTATTTTAATTTTTGTATAAGTAATCCATCTTTCACTCTTGAAGTAAATTCCAAGTTGGCTTGGAAGCATAATTTTTTTATTTATAAGTATTTTTGACCCACATTTTGATTATAACTTTTTCATCTAAGCTCATAAGAAAGATTGTCTTCAAGAAGTCACATTTTTATCATAAAGATATAAATTATACTGTCATTACATTCAACATTTTCTACAATTTTAATGCATTTCCTTTTACTCTTGGATTGCTCAGAAGTATTTTGTGAATTTCTTTGAGCAGAGGACCTTTTAATTTGTACTCTAATGGTTATTTCTGTTTATTCTGTGGAAAATTTTTTTTCCCTGAATTTGACTAATCTTTTGAAATGTTGATACTTCCTTTACTGTCCTTTACTCTCTGGTTTTTAAGAATTTCTCTTCAAATTTGATTCTTTGTAGTTTTACTTTGCTATACCTACAATTATTTCCTTTGTACTTATTCTTTTTGATTTCATAGCACTTTTTGAAATCTAGGCTTTGCTTCCAGCAATTGTGAGTACTCTTCAGCCTTTATTTCTTCACATACAGCATCTATCCTGTTCTCCTTCCAATTACATGTTTGTTTAATTTTATACTATGTCGCCCTGCCACACAAAGACACACACACACACACGCACGCACGCACGCACGCACGCACATACACGTATTCCAGCTTCTTTCGTATTCTGTTCTTCAGCCTAGATCCTATCTTCTGACCTATTTTCAAGTCAATATTCTTCTCTTTGGCTTTGTCATAAAATGGTCTACATCCTATCCTCTATGTTCTTCATTTATTTTTTTGATTTTTCATTTCTAGAATTTCTGTTTGAATATTTTTTATACTTTTCAGTCCTCTGATGAAATCCTACATCCTGTGGCCTTCTTGAAGATGTGAATCACCCTAAAGTCCAATTCTAGTCACTCAGATATCTGAATCACTGTTGACTTTTTTCTATTTCCTGTTTCTCCTCCTTTGTATAACTGATAATTTTAAAATGAATAGTAGATATTTTATATGAAGAAATATTGAGTCTTAGGATGATAGGTTTTTTTCCTTCCTCCCAGAGGGGATTTATCCTATTTTCTTCTAAGAAGTCAGAGATTTTTAGAATATAATGGGTTCTGAAATGTTTCAAAATTCTATAAACCTCTAATCCACCTCATATTTATACGTGTTTCTAGGAGTTTACTTCTAGGAGTCCCAACTGAGCACTTTTGATACAGGGCCACTTGTCCTAGTAATATGTTTTTTTTTTTTGTCTCTCTCTCCAGGGTCAGGGAACTGATTAATATTCTGCTATGCTTTTTGGGCACATTCTAACAAGCACATAGTCCTTACCCCTGGGTAGCTCAGACATTGTAAGGAGTGTTAGGTTCATTTTAATGAGCTTGTCTGTGATTTTGGCTGTTCAAACTTTGACTGCCTTGGCAGTTCTCCAGTGTCCTCAAACATGATTGATTTTAATTTTACCTTTGGCTTTCTAATTGGTCTTGGTGAGAGTGTTGAGCTACTGTAAGCTACTCCATCATAACCATAAGTGGAATTCCCTCAAGTGCTATAAAATTTTGGGGTACGAAAACATGTCACACAATTATAGTTTCATAAAGTTGCCGTAATGACATTTATTCTTCTTCCCTTTAAGCCTAGCTTCATCTATTTCACTAAATTGATTTTCCTGAAAGATAAATCTGGATGTAACATTTACCTGTTTAAAATTTTTCAATGAATATCTGACACATACATCAGAGTAATTTTCTCCATTGAATGTCCATGGTGCTCAGGTCTCTTGAGATTTTCAACATTTTATAAAATTTAGTGAATGAAATTGAATATTAAATGTCAATCTAATCTTTATAAATGTGACATCTCAATTAGCTAACTTCAGCTCCCTGCAAATAGCATACAATTATATAGGAATTTTATTGTGCAGTGTGAGAACATTTTCACTCTTTTGATATAATATAGAATTGGTTTCAAAAAGTAAGCCTAGTGCCTTAAAAGGTGGTAAAAAGTCCTGAACATTAAACATTCTCATTATAATTTTTTTGCACACTACATTGCTTCATTTTAAAATATATCATCAGCCCTCCAATACTCCTGAGATATGTATGAAATTACTTGGATGAACTGGAATATTGATGTTATTCTATTTTATTTATCTATGTCTCTATTGTTATTTCTAAAGCACATAAATAAATAACAACCTGGATCTCTTTCGTTCTTTCATAGGTAGTGTCTCCATTTGGCATCCATAATATATTATATATGTGTATTTTAGACTTCTAGTATCTATAAAATGCATCCAATTTATTTGTTTATAGTTTTTCCTGTATATATTTGTCTTTAAGCTTCTGGAGATCAGGATTTTGTCTTACAAAGACATGACAAATAGTACGTGCTTAAGGAGTGCATGTTTTGTTTAAAGTGGATAGGTAGGATTTATACAGATTTTAATAAGGACAAGAGTGTTTGTGGAAGAAAAATAGCAAACACCCAGCTGCAGGTAAATTTGTAATAGAAACAATGGCAATCTAATTGATAAGGACAGATATAGGTTAAGATGTTTATCAAGGTTTCTAAGGTAAGATAGGAGACTGCTAAGGACTATATGGTTGAATAACAAATGTTCCTATAAAAGGAATATTATAACTAGATTTTTGCTCCAGGAGATGTACCTTGTATGTTAGTGATGTAGGAGTTATCAATAAACTAACAAAGACACAAGGACAGAAACAATAGATAACAGATACCTAGAATCAAAATAGAGAATAAGATATTAGAATACAAAAAGTAAGTAATTGACTAAAGTGGTTGTTCACAGAGAAAGACTAATTAAATGCAACTTCCAAAGTGAATTTTGGTGTGATTGCATGCTGATAATCTGTATATACTGGGTGGTTGATATTGGAAATTGCTGATAAGATGGTACTTTTTATTATAACATGAGATCATGTGTTCTGACATATTTGCTTGACTATTTCTAAAATCCAAGTGATAGAATATTTCAACTTTATAACTCTTCTATTTTGTATCAGTCTGTGGTACAAAGGGACTCCAACATATGCCAGAAAATCAAATTTCTGCCCACTGTCAAGAAACGTTTGAATTATTATTATTTAATTTTTATCGAATTTTCCAAGTGTTCCATCTTTGTGTCTGTTCAGGCTTACAATAAGAAATACTACAGATGGGGTAACTTAAACAATAGAGATTTATTTTCTCACAGTCTGGCAACTGAGAAATCCAAGGTCAAGGTGCTGGCCAATCCAGTTCCATGGGGAGATTCTCTTCTTGGTTTGTAGATGGTGAGCTAGTCACATCATTGTGTTTACATAGGAGAGAGAAGGAAAAGAAAGAGAGAGAGAGAGAGGGTTGGGGACACAAGCTATCTGGTGACTGTGTTTACAAGAACATTAGTTCTATCATGAGACCTCTTCCCTCATGCCCTCATCTAAACCTATCTCCAAAAGACCCTATCTCCAAATACCATCATTTTCCTGGCTATTGGTCCCAGTGCTTCTACGTAGGGGTTTGGAAGGGACACATTTCTGTCTATGGTAGATATGTGTGAATATGTGTGTGTCTCTGTGTGTGTTTCTTCCTATAAAGAATGCTTTCTTGGCTATTTGGTCTGAGAGATATGAAAGAATCAGTGTATTCCAGCAAACAACAAGATTATGTCCTTTCCCAAATATCCAATTATGTCGCAGAGAACAGTGTCCCAACCCTGCTGGTCTTTTCTTCCCAGCGTCAGTAGGAGGTAATGTTAAATGGCCCCAGGAGGCCAGTCACCACCTCAGCAGAACTGGATTCTCAGAGAGAGGATCCTGCTAACCATTTATCTTCATGGGCCTCTTAAAGCTGAGGTTAGGATATTGAGACTGGCCTGGGGGAAAAGTATCATCTGTTCTGTGTAAGTTCTTTGGCTTTGATTCAGTCAGCAGCTTTTTAAATGCCAGCATATTGTGGCTTTAAGGTCTAATTAAAGGGATTAACATAACAAATCCAGGGAAAAGATAACCTTATTACATGGCTTTGGGTTTACCAATAGAATATAAAAATAATTAATAAAATTGTTTTCTCCCTTTGGCAATATTTTCCCCCAAATTTATGCTAAATAATGCACACTAAAGCCTAGTGAGGAAAGACCAACTTGAGCCATAAGTTCAGTGCCAGAACTACCAGAACAGGTGTGACTTTGTGTTAATCAATACTACTAATTTTTAGCAATCAGTAAGACATAGTAAATTACTAAATTTAATAAATACTAGTTCTTGGGATTTATTTTGTTGAGAATTTTTAGTTACATGAAAAAGAAAAACACCTTTGCTTTATATTTTTAAACAAAGATATATGCCCACTATTTTATGTTTGTAGTAAAACTACGCCATGGGCTCAGGTGAAGCAATGCCCCTAGCTATCAACGGACATGGGGAGATGATTGCTCTGAAAACAGTGTATACATATAGGAGCAATTTATACTTTCAACACTTGTTTCTTAGGTCAAAATGCTTCTACATGCACAAGTGAGTTTTTCTGTGCAATATATTATCCAGTGTCTTTGCCAGATATGCAAGGTCCAGATCAGGCGGGGCTCTGAACTTTAGGGCATATATCCTCATCACCCTCCCGCTGTGTGCCTCCCCATGCCAGGTCTCAAAGGATACCATAACTCTCCAGTACAGTTCTGATAGATGCACTGCTGAAAGTTGGATCCCTTTTCGTTTCATTCTAACAAAGTCAGGTTTTATTATTTATTATTTATTACTTATTTATTTCATTTAATTTTATAAATAAAATAGACAAGAAGGCAGGATGTTGGCATCCTTGTCATTTCCACTCAGAAGCATAATTCCTCCTTTTGGCTGTAGTTCACAGTTCAGTTACACCTGATGAATAGAAAAATCCTTTATATTTAATCTGGCTACACATTCAAACAATGCAAGACAATGTTTTGATTGTAGATAAGCAAAAAACAAACAAAAACCAAAAAACACTGTTCATAACTCCCTTTCTTACATCCGTGGCCATTAAATTAGTCAATTACACATCCCATGCCTATCTCACGTATCTCTCCTTTAAAAAACATATTCTGAATATTTTAAAGTTTATTGTTCTGGGTGATTTGGGGTTAGTAGGTGTCAATGAAGGACAAGAATTTCACCATTCCCTCTAGCATGATCTAAATACCAGACGAAAAAGGAAACTGCTGGGGCTGGGTTTGTGGCTCAGTGGTGGAGCTCTTGCCTAGTATCCATGAGGCACTGGGTTCAATCCTCAGCACCAAATAAAAAAATAAAATAAACTCATGAGAAGATGAAAGAATGACTTTATTTAAAAAAGGAAATAGTGAAACAAGTTTTAAAGAATACTGATATATGAAATTATGAAACAGAACATGAGAGCTTGTTATATTTATTTGCAGATTTTTCTCAATCCCAGTGGATAGCAAAGGGATGGTACCGCAACCTCAAACAACCATGCACCTGTCTGTCGCTTAGGTTGCTTTTTATTTTTCAAGCTAACACTGTTTCCTATTCTGCCTGGGGGGAAATTGTCCACAGTCAGAGCTGAGATTTTGAAAATCATTTGCCTTGGAATAAAACATTTTCTCTCTGGGATTATAACAGCAAAAATAAATGAGAGATGGGTCATGTGTAGGGATCTTTCTGTCAGCCATTCTAAGGCATGCCTTCAAAGTATATTGACAATGAATTGTCTCTCCTTGATTCATCAGGAAGAAATCAATCTGAAATGCTCTTATTAAAAAATAAACTCACTTTGTCAGCTTTCAAAAGAGGTAATGCCGAATGACAGAAGCATTTGGTGACTGAAATCAAGGGAGAGGAATTGAGGACTAAAGCAACCTGTGTCACTTCAGGGGAAATTTATGAAAATATGTGTTCCAATTCACAATTACTCTTCTTTGTAATTTAGAAAGAGCTCGGTGAAGACTGCTGACTATTGTAGGAGGATTTTGTAAATAGCAGAAACGGGAGCCAAGTGGACTTAAATAATAAAGGAAATTATTGGTTCATGATATTCAGCCAACAGTAGTCATCTCGGCAAGAATTTGACTGTGATTCAGTTAATGTCACTTAACCTTCACTTCCTCTATCTCCAGATTTTATTTCCTTGGGATTAGAACCAGTGGGTGGAATCATTCCTCATTTTATCCAAAAACGAATGAGCATCTCAAGGCAACACACTGCTTTTCTTGTTCATGGTCCAACTGAAAAGAGGTCATTTGTTTCCAAAAACTTTCAGGTAAAAATCCTGATGATTGCTCTGAAGAGATCCACCTAGGACATGTGCATGAATATGAAATAATTATATCACATAAAATCAGTGTTGATTGTATTCATCATGGCCTCATCCCTAGAACTGAGTATGGCCAATCACCTGCCAATTCAAGTATCTACAAATGTGAGGAAAAGATTGTTTCTGAATTTGAGGTGTTTTCCAAAAGATGGGGATAAATAGATGCTTGTCACCTAAATCTGCAAATGTTCACTGAACAAAATTAACACAGAACAGAAACTGTCACTCTGCTTCTATGTCAATTTTGTCACCAAAATTTAACAGGCTAAAACAATACCCCTTTATCCCTCCACTCTGATTTCTGATTGCAGGACTCAAGTCTTTTCTTTTTTATTATGCACTTGTCTCTTTAGCTGTAGGCTGAAGATTTTTCTCAGCTCTCTTATTTCTCCTGTGTGGCATGGCTCTTGCCCATATTCAAGCCAGGAGCTCAATGACTCTCTCCCATGCCTCAAATCTATGACTTCTTCTGCAACTTCCTGGACCAACACCCTTTAAAGGCTCAGGTGAGACTTACCACCCAAAAATCTCTCTATCTGAAATTAGCCATGCCCTGTAACAAAATCAAACCCTGGGAGCAAAACACATTTATAGAGCAAGGGGACTATTCTGGACATTTATACCAAAAAGAGCAGTGGTTTTTCTAAGAAATCTTAGAATTCTCTTTAATTAGCTTTGGTCTAGTAACTGATCTCTTCAATAAGTTCTTCACATTTCTTCACTTTAGGAAAATATTTCCAAATATCACTCCACATATATTTTCACATACAACAATTAGTTATCATTCATGTTTAGCAATTTGGACCTTTGCAATTAAAATTATTAAGTGATAAATTGTTTTTGCTTAAATTGTAATTTGATTATTCAACCAAAGACTGGTCAGTCTCTGAACCTAGTTTGAAATGGTCAGTTACCACCTGATCCATCACAATTGCAATGTGCTCCATTGTCCTGGGTACAATTATCCTTAATCCATTATTTTCCCACTCATACTGAAATTTGATTTCTAGTTACTCAGTTGCTATGTATTCATAAAAACCAATTCCATCTGCAATGCTATGTTTAAAAAGGTCATTTAAACAAGTGGGTAGAATATAAAAGCTTATCATGGGGAAAGAGATATTTATGGTGCATCTGTGAAGATGATTAAATTGGAATATTGAAGTTTCCAGTATACCAAAATAACTAAAACAGTGCATCAATTATAATGCAAACAGAAATTTCAGTCATGTATTCTCAGAACTACCTCTTACATTTTCCCTTTGTTAACATTATTTTGGTAAGGGAATTAATAAAACGTAACCTGTGAAAAGTAAACTCGGTTGCTTCACCTCCAGTTCAACACACTTTCCCATGTGTAGGAAACACACCACTATTCTCCTGTTTTCCCACTATTTATTTCTACTCCTTCCTTTCTCTTTATATTCAATAATAAATGCATGAATTCCTCTGAGAAGATGACAAAAATTCATTGACTTCATTCCACAAAAATGCATATGCACATATGCACACAAAATTTTGCTTTCAAGTTGGGAGAGTCGCTGGTTCTCTAAAACTCCCTCTATTTTCTGTCTCTTAAGTTTTGCTCTTCATTTAAAAAAAAAAAAATATTTGCACTCACATTCCCTCTGTTTCCAGAGCCTTCACCCAAGGACGAACTTTTCCCCCTTGCATCTCCTACACTCTCATATCCCTGATCTTTTTAGACACCCGTATATACACGCACTGTGCCTCATATACAGGTAAGGTTTAAACATTTTTCTTCTCAAAAAAACTCAATTTTTAAATTTGTTTATTCAGAAGTCTCTCTTAGTTTTCACTCCTCTCATCTGATTTACAAAGCTTCTTTTCATCTCTTTACCCCAAACTTGCTGCTTCATTCCAATCCCTAATTACCAGTTGTGGAAAATTGCTAAAGCAAATGCTTTCCTGGCTTCAACAAGATTCAAATACTTACCTGTCAGTGAAATTAACTTTTTCTTGCTGCCTGTGTGCTTTTCTTTGCAGGTGACTTCAGAGCCACCCTTGATGCCCTCACCTCACCTGCCTGTTCCTCCGCAGTATATTTATTTTTCAAGTGGGCATATGATGTTTGATGTTAATCTCAAAGAATTTTTACTCTGCTCATTTTCTTCATTGTTAAAGAGCAATGTCAGAAGAAAAAACAGGATGTATGTCCTTTCTCCCTCTTCCTTTACTTTCTTCCTCTTCTGCTTCCAATTAACAGCATTATGCTTTAAAAGCATACATAAACACATAATTAAACTCTAAGAGTGAACATAAACATGTCAACAAATTGCATTTTCTTTATTTTTTTTAAAGGAAGAGAGAAACAATTTTATAGAACTGAATATAGTTTGAAATCGCAATTTTAAAGGATATCGCTAATTATCTTTAAAAAATAGATCTTTCATGTAACGTAGTACAAAACACACACAGACAACCTTGAAAATAAAATGTAAGGTGACAGAAAAATTTTTTATTCTCTCTGAAGAAAAAAAAATGAAATGGAGTAAGTTTCAGGAGTTGCTCAAGCAATTCGTTGACAAATTTTTTTACAAAAATAAACTTCTCTATATGAAGTAGTGTTTTTGACCCTACATTGTATCTAGCTAGATGTTGATGATGTTCTCATTAGTATCTTGCACAGGGAAAGGTTAATGGTGTCAAGCAATGTCCTGGCTAAGAAAAGACCCAGATGATACTAAGTCAGCAGGCAAGGGACTGAGTGACCCTGAGGGAATTTAGCAAAGGAGTCACCCTTTTCTGATAGTAAACTATCCTGGTTTTGCCTAGGACAAACATTTGTGTTCTCTTCTAATGTGACTTTTCTGGTATCAGCGTCCCAAGTCAAAATTTTCAACAGTGGACATCTGGTCAACGAGTCTCCTCAAATGCAGAGATAACAGAAAAGTTGTGGGTACTCAGATTATTTCAATGAATTGTCTGCTTAATCTGTCAGTTCTCTCAATGCCATCTGCAAAGTTGATCAAGTCTCAATGCAATCGCTTGAAAACAGAAATACCTGCAGGGATGATGGAGAGTAGAGGGTATAAGGAAGAAGACAGTCCAAATTAGTCCAAAGAGCAGCTCCTTCTCCTTTTTCAGTGCTGCAAGGAAGGATCTGAGAGATTGAGGTGCAGAATAATTGAATAATTGTTATGGCATTAATTTACACTGTAACTCTGCTTCTAGGCTGGTGGCCTAAGGAAATAGCTGTTATGTTTATATTTACATTTTAATTGGTGTAGATTAGGCATGGTGGGGATTCAGGTTGTCAAACCAACATAATAAATTGGCTTTCTAACAACCTACCTTGTGAAAATTGTTCCGTTTAGAATTTCATCCCACTCTTCTCTTCAAACCTCACAGAGACAATGGTATCTATTAGATGTGAATTTGCTCACCAATCCCTATTTGTTCTAATTGATTAATTGAAAGAGTAGCTTTATGGAAATCAAGAGTACTTGATACACATCAGGGAGCTCATTTGCCCCCTGTATTATCTGTGAGTCTTTACTGAAATGCATGAGGTAACATCAGACTTACCAGTATCTGGATATGTTTAGATGTTGCCCTTCTTTACTACCTTCCGGAGTAAGCACAAATCCTTTATTTATCAAGGAAAGAAAGTAAAAGAATAAATTGAAGTGACTTGTCCAAAACATTTAGGATGGTTTTAATGATGTTATGAGGTCTACCTTTAAGAGCATGGCAGCAGATCTTACAACTCAACATTTAAGCAGACAAAAGTATCAATTTTAAACAAATTGGGAACTCAATTTTATGCTATAAAAGGTATTTTCAATGTCTAGAACACTTGCAGGGATATGTTTCACTAAAGGATATGACTTGGTTTTGAAGTTAGCTTCTGCAATTTAATATCTGTTAAGATCTTGTCAACTGGAACTTAGGAACATGTTTGTATCTATTAAATGGTGATTAAAAATTCTTATCTCACAGGGTTATGATGAAGCTTAAGTGAGAAAATGAACCAAAATCACTTTGCGACTGTGAAGAGGAAACAAATTCTAGCTATATTGTTGTCACCTTTAAATAAGTACATTAAGGAGAAGGAGAAGAAAGTGCTACTTTAAACAGAGAGCAGGAAACACATAAATGGGTTAAAGTAGAAGCTAGTCAAGTTAAAAATGACCCTAAAAGGTGTTTATTAAAAGGTAAAGACATGTGATTGACACATAATGGAAAAGGGATTGGTGAAAACTTCTGGCTTTTTGAGAACAACTTTATTTAATTAAATGCAGTGCTTCTTGACTGGGCTTTGTAAATATGTAGTGGCCCTTTTTTCTTAATACTGGTAAGATATTTTAGATTAACCATTATTCTAACGCATATGAAAGTATTGTTCAACACCAAATGATATACTGCCCTGCTCAGAAACCCTAGGAAAATAGAAAAGAGGCTCTGCAGGTTGTGAAGTCCACACACATCCTTGATTCTACACTAAGTGTGTGCCCCACTGATAAAAGAAAGCTATACTCAACATGGATTTTGAGTTCCATATTTGTATATGTTCATTTTTAACAAAATTCTCCATTTCTCTGGAGAAATTCTCAATCTCTTTTACATATTTTATCCATATCTACTTTATGTTACATTTATTGATATGTTTATAACTTATTTAAAATTCTTGTCTGTAAATTTGAACACCAATAACATCTATATTTTTTCTGTTTAATTTCCATTCTCTGCTTCTTTTGCTGTATGCTTTTGATGGGGCATTTCCTCCAATAGTAAGAAGATCTCTGTAATTTCTGCATATTAAAAGGCATTTTATCCTTCCCTCCAAACACTTTGACAAGCCACTTTCCCCAGAATCCTCCGCTGATTCTCTTCACTTGGTTTGCTCCCCCTGCACTTGGTAGTTTCATTGAGGAAAAGGACCTACTGTGTGCAGCTTTCTCCGCCAGGTGCTCCAGCACATACAGCTGTACTGTAGCTGCTAGCACAGTAGACATTGTGTAAATATGTGCACTAAATTAATGAACAATGTAAGCATTCTATAGAGAGATTCTTTGTTACAAGTTAGAGCTACACAGTTTTCTACTAGAAATATATATATATGTGCATTTAATAATTAGATTAATAAACATAAACATTCTCCTGAGAATCATTATCAAGTAGTCCATGTCCTTGTGCAGTGGTCATCCACAATCAAAATAAGACAGTCAGGTAAAAATTTTCCTTCCACCCTTACAGAAAACTACTACATGAATATTTACTACTTTTCTGATGAATTTAGGACCAACAATATCATATGTTTCTTCTATTTAAAAATAAAACCTTGCATTTTCTTTTTTGGTGGAAAGACAATGGTCTCAGCTTCACTTTAAACATTCTTGAAACTGCATTTTTCACTAAATATATTTCAAATTAGTTTTCACTAAATTCAAATACAAAGTACAATATGATTTACATAACAAATGTTTAATGTAGTTAAACATTTTCAGTGGAAAGCAGTAAAAGTCACATTAAAAGAAACATAAATATTGCTGTAATAGAGGTTGTTTTCCTAAAATTTTTATTAGTTGTGAAATGCAAAATGACAGGTGTTTTGATTTCAATTAATATATTTGCTTTAAACAACCTTATAGGTTATATCTAACTAGCCAGAAAGCAAATTAATAAGTACAGTAGAATGACCCTCAGTCCATTTGTCAATATGTAGGAAATTGACAGGCTGCCAAGCTCCTATATGCCTCAGGAGATATTAAGATGAACTTCAATTTTTATATAATAATTGGAAATTCCAGAACCTAGTGTTCCATCAGTTAGCAAAGATAGATATATCCAAAGATATGATAACAATTTGCCAAAAATTTGCTGGCATGTGCAGATATCTAGAGAAACTTTAGCAAGTTCAAGTGACAGAAAATTGCAAGAATGGGAAAATAATTTTCAAATATGGAATTGTTCAATTATTTGTAGTCTGTTAGAAACTTGCCAATTTTACAAATCTTATCAAATTTCATTCTAAATCCATGGGGAAAAATGTGAAAAAGAAAAATCATTATGAGCATACTATCTTATTTTTATGTTTTGTATTATTATATTTGTAGCATTGATTTGTAGTTTGAATACTTGAATATTATTTATAATGCTTGACAACCTTTTTAATTAATATCTGAATATATCACCTATAGTCTTGTGTCTCAAAGCAAAATATATGTTTGCAGTAAATAATAGAAGATATTCAAACACTTTTATTTATCAAATATATACTTGGTCAAGACTTTTGGTCTTTTTATTAAGGTATGTAATCTGTTTTTAACAAAAATGACAGTATCAAATATTTATTTTGTCATAATTGCTTAAGATAATATTATCTTTCATAAACAAATAAGGAAACAGGAGCATGTATAGAAGGCAGGATCACTTATCCATTCATTTATATATTTATCAATTTAACAAATTCCTACTGAATACCTAAAATATGTGGGAACAGTAATACTTACCAAGGATAAAAATATTGTCTCTTCTCTCAAAGAGATTGGACTCAGGTAGGCAGAACTTTGTTTGTTAGAACTCAAAATAGACTAAGAAATTCTCTCAAGCCAAATTATATTTATCTTTCAAATTATCCTGTTATCTTCTAAGTTACTCCATATTTTGTAAACTTTTATTAAAAATCTGTTTGTTTGTTTTCTAATAATGCTAAAGGTTTTCAACATTATATAATGAGCAGGCATTAAAGTAGTTTCAATTCTAGAGCAGGGCCTGAGATTTAATTACTTTGAAGAAAATTTAACTTCCTAACGAGTCATTGATATAATCCCTGAGTATAAACCAACCACTGTGAGTGTGAGAAAAATACCTTCATACGCAGGGAAAACAGTAGCAGAAGACTTTAGAGAAAAAAAAAAGTCTTGGCTTCTTTGAAAACCCAAAGAAATCTCACATAGTGAAACAATACTTGGGAAGAAAATGAATGGAAAGATAGGTTAGTCCAGATCGTAAACCCACCAAAATACTCAGAAAATTACTTTGAATTTGTGTCCCATTTCAAGAGCTTCTGTAAGAAAACATCACAAATGATGTGACTTAAAAACAACAGAAAAACATATTTTTTTCTCCATCCTAGAGGCTGCAAGTGCAAAATAAGACATCAATGGACTTCGTTCCTACTGAGGGACCTGATGGAGAATGTGTCCGTGTTCATTCATTCCTGCTGGCTATGCTGGCAAGTTCTTGGCACGCACCTGGTTGTCTTCCCTGTGTCTGTGGGTCCAGATTCCACCCTTCTCATATGAACACCATTCACAGGAGAATAGGAGTTGCTGTAGTTCTGAATGTTCTTGAATGTTCCCAGTGACCCGTGTGTCTAAACCATGGTCCCCAGGATGACACTACTAGACCCATGTATCCAAGTTCTGGTCCCCAGGATGACACTGCTCTTTATAAATTGATTATCTCAAGTGTTTTGTCATAGCAGCAGAAAGCTGAATAACACAGGAGTACAACATATGCCGGTACAACCTTGTCCTAATCCAGATTAGAATAAATTCACTATTAAAGCATAGATCTAATACTTGGTGCTCAAGAAATAACATTTAAGATTCTCGTGCTTTGATTATTCAATCGAATACTAATTGAGTTACAGCCATGTGTCACATACTGAGAAATACATCATTAAGCTATTTTGCCATTGTGCAACGATCATAAAATGCACTTAGCAAACCTACTTGGTGTAGCCTACTGAAGCCACCACCAGTGTGGCATAACATACTGTTTTGCAGTCAACTTTTTTCTAAGTAGGAGTACTATCTCAAATAAAAATAAAAAGTATAGAAAATGCATGTTAGCTTTCCGCCACTGTGATAAAATACCCGAGACAATCAACTTATAAAAGAAAGGCGTATTTTGGCTCATGGTGCCACAGGTTTCAGTCCATGGTCATTTGGCCCAGTTTTCTTTGACCCTGTGGTGCACAGTATATCATGGCGAGAACATTTGGCAAAGCAAACAGTTCACCTCATAATGGCTGGAAATTAAAGGAAAAGAGAAAGAGGAAGAACCATGGTTTAAATGTCTCCTTGGATGGCATTTCCCCATATGACCAGGAAAGCATTCAACTAGGCCCCAGCTCTTAAAGATTCCACTACCTCTCAGTAGTGCCCCAGACTGGGGATCAGGCCTTTAACACACGGGCTCTGAATGACACATATTCAAACCATAGCAATATATAAGCCAGTAATAGATACCTGTTATCACTGTCAGGTACACAAATATGGGTACTATACTTTTACATGACTGGCTTTTACATGACAATAGAGTTGTTTGCAACACATAGCACAAACAAATAATGCCCTGTGCTACAACATTACAATGGCTATAATACTAGGCATTGAAATGTAATCTTATGAGACTAACATCTCACTGACTTCTGTTGTTGACCAAAACATGGCATTCTGCTATGCATGGTATACTGGCTTGGAGCAATTTTACAGATGGAATTAAAGATCTAAGTATTTGACTTTAAGATATGGATGTGTTCAGGGTTGTGAGTCTGGGTCAATTAGGTGAGCCCCTTAATAGCATGATGTTTCCTCCAGATGGAAGTAGAGGAGGGTGTGAAAATTTCAAAGCCTAGGGAGATTCAGTTTACCATTGCTGACTTTGAAGATGGAGGAGGCTGCAAGCCCTGGCAATTGGACGAGGAATTGGTCTCTAGAAGCTGAAAATGATCCCTGGGAAACAGCTAAAAATGAAACATTGATGCCGGTCATGCAACCACACCCAGATATATTCTAGGAATGAGAAGAATGAGCCTGGTGGAGGATTCTTCCCCAGAGCTTACAAAAAAAAAAAAGTCTTAATGGTTGTATGCTCCCTTGAGCACAGAATCCAACAGAACTCAGCCCCTCCTGCTAGGACTTCTGACTTACAGAGCTATACACTAATAAATGAGCACTTCATTGAGACGCTAAGTTTGTGGTCATTTGTTACACAACAATACTGAAGTTGTACAAGTTTGACCTTTGTGTTAGATTTCTCTTTTTGCGTGATTAATTATTCCTTCCTAAAAATTACATAGTACACAATAGTCATATAGTACCAAGAAAAGAAACTTGAGTTACCTTTTGTTTTTCTTGCTCCTTTACCATATTATATATGTAGACTTTAAATCCTCTTCAGAAATTTGTACTCCATAAAGTGTTTTTTGGGTGGGGACTGGGGATTGAATTCAGGGTACTGGACCACACCCTCAGCCCTGTTTTGTATTTTATTTAGAGACAGGGTCTCACTGAGTTGCTTAACACCTTGTTTTTGCTGAGGCTGGCTTTGAACTCCTGACCTCCTGCCTCAGCCTCCCGAGCTGCTGGGATAACAAGCATGAGCCACCACTCCCAGCAAGATTTTAATATGCTTTATGGGATGTGATAATATGGTATGTCTAGACTACTTTTATCCTTGGTTGAAACTAAAGTGACATTTTAGATAATGTGTATAGAGGAAAAAAGGTAATTAAGCTTACCTTATTTTCCTGACACTTCTTTCTATTTTCTTTTCATAAGTTTTATGAACTCATTATGCAAATAGAATAAATTTATGCTAAATAGCATAGGTTATGCCCAAATAGGATTTATGTTTATCTCAAAGTAAACTTGAGACCTGCTGAATCCCTTTCACTTACACTTAGTTTTGCAACTGATTTTTACAAAGATTCTGTTTCCTTTTTAAAGCATTTTCTTTAAGGCCTCACAAAGGTCTGTTCATGAGGTCCACATGTAGAGACACACGTGCTAAGCAGGCCAGTTTCTGCAGCCTTGCCTCACCTTGAAAATCTCAGCTGAATGAGGTCTATTATTTTCTTGAAAGCCCTCCTCCAGTTCACATTCCAGCTCAAACACCCCATTGAGCACTTTCCTAAGGGTGACAGATTTATTTTCTCTTTGTCAGGTATGCATACTATTTTTAAAATATTTTCAAGTAAACTGGTCTTTGCTTTAAAGCAAAAGCTGTTTTGTAGCATCATTGAGAGTTTTCTTTTGAACTTCAAGAACTCGTGTCCCCAGTACTCCTAGGTGAAGATAGCATTGTTGTGACTATGTCAGAATGATCTTTTGTTTAAAGAAATAAAAAACTCTCATGGAACCTAGAGTTTATGGGGAAGCATTGCAGAGAGATCAGCACAGTTCCTCCAAGATAGAGACTTTGCAGATAAAGGACAAAATGTTAAAATCATCTTGGCCTTTGCTTTTCAGGCCATTCTTCCCAATGGGGAGAAATAAAAAACACCTTTTATTTCACCATTATTCACAAATCTTACAAATGATAAAGCAAAATTTCCGGGGGAAAATTTAGGACTCCTCAAACCAATTAAAGAAACTTCTTTTTTCAGATTATCATATAAAACTTCTTGAACATATTATGACATCATAGTAATATATCTATGATCATCATTCAAGAATAGATTCTTTCTGAATTATACTACAACACCTAGTTCCATCATGTTAATGACTATAATGGTACATATTGACATTATTAGGTTCCCACCAACCACGAGAGACTTTTTGTTCTCTGGGTAATAAGTTTTGCTACTGAATACTTTACTCACTGGGACTCTTTTTACTAATGTGAGCTTTTAAAATGAAAACTGGTTTTCTTTGTGATTCCAATAACCCCCAAAATAATCATCACCTTCAAGTGCCAAAAAAAAATCATGATTTATGAAACATACTTCCAATTTTGCTGGAGCCATTCTTGAATTTTTTCATTTATTTGGCATAGATGGTACTCAAAGCAATAGGACTCTTGAATGACTGGCCCAGGAAAAGCCCACATGTAAGAATTACCATCGTGAGAACAGGCTTTCTTTGTGATATCTTTGTTACTCTTGTAAAATGAACCAGAAGATTGTAATTATCACCAACCTTTCCAGATTTACTCATTGGCTTAGACTTAGAATCCTCCTTTCTCTCATATCTCATCCACAAAAACCACAATACTGAACTCTCAGACATCTTTTTTTTAAAGCAAATAAAATATGGAAGAGATGATTATAGTAAATAATTAAATGAGAAAATTGCAAAAACTGAAATATAAAAACTTCAGAAATGAACTTCTGACATACACATTTCAGGTTTCACAATGTATGTAACAAGACCAAGAGTAAAGCAGGAAGCTAATTAATAAAATACAAAAATGTAACTGTTCCCCCCAGTTTCTTTTACAGTGGTAGAGCATGTTCCCTTGTGATTTCTTTCTATCAATCAGTGGTGCATAAGAGGAGGTAAGGGCAGATGATTTGGGAGGAAGTCTGATCTCACTGGCATCTTCTTTCCTCTGTGTAATCAGCCCTTGGCAATTACAAAAAATCTTTCCTATGCAGCCTTAAAACTAAATGAGCCCGATAGAATGAGATAGTGCCCTTGCATATTGCTGTATAGAAATAAAAAAGGCTGAGGGTGGGCATTCCCATTACTGTCCACTTTTGTGAGTGTTAGGTTCTTGAAGCAAGTACAAAACTAGTTCTCAAAAAAGTATTATGAACATTCCCACCACCCATAATAGCATTTCATCTAATTCAGGGACCCAGGTAGAGAAACTATTGCAATCCTACATTGATTGACATCAGTTACTCTTACACTGATATTCATCAATAATATTGATGCTAATTATTGGAATTTGGTCTCCATATATATATTAGGTATTTGAGCAATTCATTTTAGTGATGAAATATAGATAAATGTCATAAAAATTTTATATACAAAATAGTCTGCTGTGTGAATTGTCCAGCAACTGTCCATCATGGTTTGGAACTGAGACATATAAGGCTATAATCTCATTGAGAATGATGTTGAGGAAACCATATCTTATGGATGCTACTCCACAAATCAAGTAAGAGGAAGAAACAGTAATTTTAGATAGACAACTTCATCAAGCTCATTGCCACTTTAATGTGTGCTGCTCCTGAGTCTCAGCCACAGTACAGGAAAGTCTTCAATAGCAAAACTCTTTCATTATTTTTGTCATAAATTCTTATTTCTTCTTCTTTCTTACTACTTGAGAAGTTATTCAGGCATTTTATGAGATAAGGCCTTATGAAACTCTACACTATACATAGCGTTACAACTAAATCTTATTTTACTGTCCTTCCAGAGAAGTGAAACTGCAAACTGTCACTAGATTAATCAAATTGAAGTGACACTCCCTATTCAAGTTAAGCTGTGGTTGAGCTGAAGATATCAAAATTTCACTAAATCACAATACAGACACTATAACATGAAAATCTAGGCAGAATTTATTTGTAGTTGTAGACTCCAGTCCTGTTGTCAGCACTAGTCATCCTGTCCATCACCAGCTAGTTTTCAAGGTCAGCTTGGTAGTTAACAATATCTGCAATCTTGGTAATTGTCCTACATACTGTCTACTTTTTGTAGATATAATTAAACTGGAATAAAATCACATACAAAGCAATATGAATAATGAATTAATAATACTCTCAGTCTCGGTAAATACACTAAATAATATTTGAGACTAAGTTTTGAAGACAGAATTAAGCTGGAATAAAATCACACGCAAACAATGCAGATAGTTTTCAGATTGGCACTCTATAATTAACCAAAATATTGAAAGGCTTCAGGTAAAGCACATATATTTTTATTTGTATTTCTTAAGTTCTTAGTATTGAGCCAAGTGTACTATGAAACTCACTATAGAATTATTTATTCACATTGTTTTTATTTTAACTTAATATAAGAATCATGAGTTAAAATGAAAACAAATGAACAAATAAATACATGGTTACCAGAGACCACAGATCCCACTCTCTGAGGACCAAACATGGATTTTATAAAGCTCCAAAAGTGATTATGAAGCGAAGATAAAGTTGAAAAATCTCTGAACCAATAATGTAAACATTTAAATCCCATCTTTGTACAATTAGCAAAAAAGCTATGTTCATGGTAATTTTGTCAGAGCTAGTGGTAGCTATGATGAGTCATTCATTCATTCAAGAATTCATGCATGAAATTGTAATTAAATGACTATTGCATACATTATATTCGAGGAAATAGAAATGCAAGAATGAATTAGGCATGGTTCCAACACTCAGGAATCTCACTGTGCGTGGAAGCCTGGCACATTAAAAAATTATAATGCAATGAGATAAGTGCAACTAAGAAGTATTGCAACACAAAAGGCAAAAAATTTAGTTTGATAAATGCTGTACCGCGAGAGTAGAGCGGAAGGGTGTCTAAATGTATTTGCGATCTTACTGTGTACAGAGAGACATTAATTCTTGAATTGTAATTTGAACATATTTTTTTCATTGAATGCACTTGAGGGAGACAGAAAATCATCTTCAGAAGAAGCAAGAGACATACAAAGGCATAGAATAATAAGGTTGAGGCATGGATGAATGGTATAAAGTTGTTCAGATGTTGTGTAAGAAGCCAGGCATGGTGGCACATGCCTATAATCTCAGCAGCTCAGGAGGCTGAGGCAGGAGGATCACAAGTTTGAATCCAGTCTCAGCAACTTAGTGAGGCTGTAAGCAACGTACCCTGTCTCAAAATAAAAAAATAAAAAGGGATGGGGATGTGACTCAGTGGTTAAGTGCCCCTGGGTTCAATTCCTGGTACCAAAAATATAACAACAAAAAATTATGGAAAAGAAGAGCTTTGAGAATATAATTCCTTGAACATCATACTGAGGACTCTTAACTTCATTCAGTAGAGCAGTGATTACAATAATTTGAATTTACAGGTAGATAAAGTAAAGAATATAAAGTAAAAAAAAGTACAAATTAAAAGAAGATAAGAATGACGCTACAAGATTCTTCAGTTTTGTAGTTTTCCATGTAAAAATATGAAAGAACAAAATTTTATTAATAATCATTTCAAAACAGAAGTCATTTTAGAACTACAATCATAGAAAGCAATGAAGAACACACAAGGTAGCTTGATGAACTTAACACATTTAGTATTACACACCACTGACATTGTCCTCTTTGCTCTCGTCTGCCTACAAGACAAGTAAAAACTTCATCAGGGTTTTGGGAATGACTTGCGGGACTTGGAAACTTTAAATCTGGGGCAAAATTACATTTTATTTTTATCAAATCAATTCTGTCATAGTGGAAGAAGTGTGGTAGGGGACAAGATTACTTCCTTTTTCACAAATTGTTAAGATTGCATTTGGGTCAAGTTTGCTATTCCAAAAATTTTAACTTCTTTTAGCCAGAGGGTATAATTTAAAGCATCAAGTTTTGGAACCAAATTGTTTGTATCAGCTTTATTGATTTACCACCTTCTTCACAGGGGCAAACTTCTCTGTTTCAAATTATTAACAAGGTAATGGCAATCACATAGAAAGGTACTTTTAAAAAAATTAAAAATCCACTATGCAGCAGCATGCTTGCAACATTTAGTTAAATATAAGCAAATCAATATATTCTTCTATGAAAACGAAAAATCGAAATAAGCCCTCTTGACATTTTTTTTTTTTACTGTGAACCAGAGTAAGAAATTATTGTTCTTATCCTCCGTAAATTTTTAACAGGATGTTAGCAACTTTACTTAACGGAGATTCATTTTACACATTCTGACACTAACAAAACAAACAAACAAAAATTAATCTCTGTTTTTTAACATAGACTTTGACTATTCTAAAAAATTCTCTTCCACAGATCTAATTACTTAAGGAAAGTAGAACACAAGAATCAGAAATAAACATGCCATATTATAATCCTATACTCCTCGTAGATTTGTCAAAAGCAACGCATGGTATTAAGTCTGTATACCCACTGCAGAATTGTTAACTGGAATAATAACTTCAAATATGAAGTGCTGTGTTTTATGTTAACCTCTCCCTAATAAATGCTTTATTAGAAGTTTTCCACATTATCAGTGAGCACAATAGAAAATAGCTAATATCTGGAAAATTAGGAAAATCAATATAATTGAAATGCCAATATATATGACTAATGCTTCTATTTTAGCTCATTTGCTTTCATCATTAACAATTAAGAATATATGATAAGAAGCATACTTCAAGGAAAATCTCTACATTTTAATTCAACATCTTACAGCTACAAAGAAGGTAGAGTTGGCCTGATTGAAAAAGGAAAGGGATTCACAGTCACACTGTCAGATGGTATTTTATATACAGTTAAACATGTAGCTCAGTAAAAGTGAAGAGAAAATTTCTGATGACCCCAATTCCAGAATTTTCAAAATATTCTTAGTTGTTTGAGTTGTTAAAAATATATTTTCTTACATGTTTTTTGTAAGTGTCAATCATTTTAACTAATAGTTTACATTTCCATCTTTATTTCAATTCTTAATACAGGCTATAGAAATTCAATAAAACTAAGTAATTATCCATAGAAATAAAATATTATTTTATGATATCTGCTATATGTAATCACAAGAGAGGAAATATTTTTCATTTCTCAAAACTCTTCTGACTTAGAATAAAAAATCGCTCCTCAGTTGCTGGTGAATTTACTGCCCACATCTGCCAATGCACACTTGATGAAGAGCAAGGTTCAGTGGCCTTCTTTCCTTTCTAGACATGTACTCATGCACTCTCAAGGTGGCCTCAGTTTCTTTCTAACTTCATTTTATTTTAAACCTTTAGATATTATTATCCTAATCTTAGTTATTAACCTAGTCAAATGCATAACTTCATAATATTTAGTAACAGAAATATTCTTATATTTGCTAACACAGTATTTATAAATATACAGAGGTATTTTATAGTATATTTCTATATATATCTATTTAATGTGATACAACTGAGTTATATTCCTTGTTTTATCATGTGTTTCAAAGGAAATTAGAGTACTGAATGACCATTCTTTAAATATTTAAAGTCACAAGTTTTGGAATCATGAAGCAATCTTTGATCTCCGCAATTAAAATATAACTATATTGCTAAGTATCTAAGTTAAAAAATCATACCTTCAAACTAAAACTAGTATGAAAAGCAAAGAAAATATTTTAGCTCAGGCTGTCATTACACAAGACCATAGACTGTGTGGGTGGCTTTCACAATGGACCTATGGCTCAGAGTTTAGAGGCTGGAGGTTCAAAACAAAGGTGCCAGTTGATTCAGTTTCTGAAGAGATCCTTCTTCCTAGTGTGCAGGTGACTTCCTTCTCATTGTGTCCCCACGTGGTGTGGAGACAGCATGTTCTGAACTATCTTCCTCTTATTGACACTAATCCAGTCATGAGATCCCTACTCTCATGACTTTATAGACCTCCCAAAGACCCCATCACCAAATATCATCACATTGGAGATTAGGGCTTTCACCCATACATTTTACAAACGTTAAGTTCACAAACAATATAAAGTGTCTTGGCATCTAATATGAAGCTGTGTAGAAATTAATCCATAAAAACAAACAACAAAAACAACAGAAACCCCACCAAACTCAGAAGTGACTAACATGATCTCAGAGGTACACATATACCTACAACAGAATTTTGGAAATGAAATCACAACAAAGAAATACACAACAAAGGTGGATAGAAATAAGTAAATTCACTTTTGAATGAGTAAAAATGAACAAACATCACTTTTGATGTTGTAAAAATGATGGTCAATAGCAGATTATCCTCATACTTGGGAATCCAGAGGTATTCTGATTTTGCCTTTATTTGAATAAAGTCTAGATGTTTGCTCTGTGAACTAGTTTTCGTGAGTTCATGTTTTTCAGAAAAATGAGTTGAAATACTGTGTATTCTTTGTAGGAAGCTGGATATTTCAAGCCTCGACGTTGAACAAAAGGGACCCTGCTAGGCTCAACCAAGTGTAATATGGCAGCAGTTACTGGGAAATTAGGAACAAGATACACTCTCAGAATCAGAAGAGAAGATCTTGTGCTGTAAATAGTAGTCTTTAATTACTGATAATGGAAATGTAAAAATTAAAATTAAAATTAAAATTTGGAAAAAATTTAACAATGTGATAATGTTCTCAAAGTTATATATCCCCCCCTTTAATTCTTCCTTGATACTTTCTCATTATCCCCACCCCTTTGAAAGATGTGAATAAGTATAAATGTGACATCATAAAGAAGATGAGCCACAGGTCCTCTTCTGGAATTATGAAAGTAACAATTTCATAGCTAAGTAAGTAAATAAACACACAAGAATCTTCTGGATGGATCAAGCTTTATTCTATAAGCAGAATTTATGAAGGCAAATCAATGCAAGTATATTTTTATCATCGCTCTCAGTCAAAGTCCAATTAGGGAACAATACATTCAATAGTTTGAACAGGTAAGTTGAATATAGAGAACTGCTAACATGGCATAGCAATAATGGAAAGTTGGCTAGTAAACGGTAAGGCAAATAGTAGCACAGGATGAGCAGACATAACGATCAACCACTAACCCAGGGCTGAGACAGAGGGCCCAAGCAAGACTGCCTGTCACCATGTAGGCTTACAGGCCTTAATGGAGAAGGCACAGCCACAGATTACTGAATGGTGAAGTGGCTAAAGTGCTGTGTGGCAAAATTCTGCCCTCAAGATGCCAGGGAAGCCATCTGTGGGTGCCATGTCTAGGAACTTGCTAGAAAGCCATCGGTGCCATTGGAAACTGTGGGGAGGTGTGTCAACAGCATCATCCTGATAAGAAGACGTGGAGGAAACAGGGGCAACATCTGCTCTCAATGCAGGGCAGGAGCCTAATACCACAGAAACCATGCCTGCCATCTCTTATGAGCCTAGAGAGAGGAGCACTCCAGAAAAGGGAACCTCTTCCTCTTTTAGCGCCTTCTACTGACAAAGTCTGATAATGGGCTAGCTGACAAATATTTACAAGGCCTGATTCCTTTGTTGCAGGGCAGGTAACAAGAGGAAGACTTAGAACCACCCTTGAAACTTTGCCTATCTCATCATTAATTGTTCCTGAATCTTAACTCATAAGGCTTCTTTACATGGCTCAATTATTCTTTACCTTTGCTTCAGCCTTTCTGGCTTTTATATCCAAGATCCTCACATGCTTTTTAGTCCGTGGTCCTAGATTTTATACAATGTAATAACTTTTGCTACTTATATGTTGACATTACTCTTAGTTTGGTTTTCCCAGAATTTTGGTTTCTGCATAGACTCCCTTTACTCCTGGCATCTTTCAGAATCTTCTAAATGTAGTAAGTATCAGATTCTGTTTATTTTTCCCAAATAATATTTTTAAGGGAAACAATGGCCACCTGAGATCTAGGGTGTTTAGGAAAAATTATGAGTAATTGAAAATTTCACAAACATTTCAATGGCTTAAAATTAATATGTTTAAAATAGATTCTAAGGCTCGTTACAAACCTTTCAGAATGACAAAGGAAAGTAGATACTACTGCCCACAAAAAGACACTACAAAGACAATGTATTGGAGGTTATTGAGATTAACACATATTTGCTCCATGTTATATGTAAGAATTAAATAGACAATGCCAGCTTAGAGTAAGGCTGATTTCAGAAACTGTCCCCAGAACAGATAGTTCTTTAGTACTTAGAAGAATGTTCGATAGTCTTAGGGAAAAAAAGTGCAAGTACGTGGTTTATATATTAAGAAGATACAAGTTTCAGAATATGGTATGCTGTTCCCTAAATATTAGAAAATTTATTTTTTAATGTAGAAATTTAAACTCAATCTCAGGAATTATAAAATGCCATTTTATACTGATGATGCTATTTTCATTGCATGCTAAATTAGAAACTATTTGAATAAAAGATATTGAGTTATAAGAACACATATGTTATGAAATCACTCCATTTGTGAAAAGAATTGGGAAATACAAGAAAAATTCAGGGGAAAGGTAGGAATACATTTTTAAGGTATTGAACTAAACATTTTAAAAACTAAAATCACACAAAAAGAATCTCAAATGGCCAACAGCAAATAACAGCAATTTACCTAAAAAATATAAATGTGTGGAGTCAAGATAGAATACAATGCATTGAAATCTCAAGAGTATACCCAACTGAAGAGATTCTGTTCTATTTCAAATAGTTCTACCTACAGATTTCTGCTTTAATTAACATTTAGTGTTGGGGAAAGTTCAAGGCATGGCGGTTGATGTTGTATTTGACTCTTTGAGGTCAAATATTAAACAGAGAAAGAACTAGAAATATAAGCACCATAAACTGGCTCAGGGAAAGAAATTGCATTTGTGTCATTTGAAGCACCACGTTGTCATGCATGAAACAATGCACATGTATCTCAGAAGCAGAGCAAACCTTTTTAAACTCACACCTTCTCCCTAACTCATGAGCTGCACCTTCTCCTATTTTAGTTTTTAAGGCTGAAAACTAACTGTACCCCTTAGTATATTTTACATAGCATATTTTCTCTGTTTGTTTTAAATAAAAGAAAGAGTCTAGTAATTTTGAGTGAAGTTGGGGCTTATTTTAAGGACCTCAGAGGGATGAAAGAATTAAATAAATTTTAAAGCAACACTAGAAAGGACATGAACCAGAACTTTAAGTGTTTTAGTAGCTAAGAATGAACAAAGCCTATTTCTGTGTAGTCTTACATAGTCTTGTGCAATGTACAAAAAAAAAATGTGATTTTCCAAGAGAGGTTTGAACATGTTTTTCCAAAAGAAAGGTGACAGTATACTAGGCAACTGAAAATCAATAAATATCTCCCATAAGCAACATATATATGTTTAACAAAGGTAAAATAGTCCATGCAGTCAGTGGGTAATAATTATGGAGGGACGTTGCCGAGGAGAGAAATTCTACATGTTCAAGCCATGCTTCCATGGTGACTGACTCACAAGTTAGGACAACATTCAACTACCTTAGTCTCATCTGGTTTATGAAGAGTTGCTGCTACTTTTACTTTTGATTTCTGATTTTTTTTCCTTTTTTAACTTGATGGACTTTCTCTATCTCATCCCTCCCTCTTGATGCTTTATATTTCATTAAGAAGTAATCACCAGCACTTTAGGAGTCTAAGACTGGAGAATCGAAAGTTCAAAGCCAGCCTCAGCAAAGGCGAGGTGCTAAGCAACTCCGTGAGATCCTGTCTCTACATAAAACACAAAATAGGACTGGGGATGTGGCTCAGAGGCGGTGTAACCCTGAGTTCAATCCCTGGTACCAAAAAAAAAAAGAAAAAAGAAAAAAGAAATAATCACAATGTCCTAACCCATCAATTGATAGATATAGGTGACAACATACTAGTATTTAAACTCAGCATGGTAGTTTATTTGTCCTTTCAACAGTTGTTTATTAAATGTCTTCTATGTATTAGCCACCATTGTAAGTGCTGAAAATCATCATTGAATAAAAAACATGAATATTCCATTCCTCTAATAAAAGGACACTTTGTTGTATTGGGAACTTCTGTGTATATATTATTTATTTCATAATTAGCTAATAATAGTTGTTTGAATACCTACTAAAATTATAGGTACTCAGGGGATTTTTATTTGTTTGTTTCAGCAGTTAAATTTATAGTGTTTTAACTGACAAAAAAGATAAAGTTTTATAGTGAGTAGAGTGATTTCCTTTCTACTCTGAGAAATGATTGGATACACGCTGCAGTCTTCTTTTCTTATACTCTTACCTGTATGGTTTTTCCCCAGTTGAGATATTTTGAAATGGTTCTACAAATTCTGCAGAATATACTCACATAAGGCTTTATTTGAAAGCAAAGGATCTGTGCAGAGAGGGAAATGCAGATATGTATTGGGATCCAATAGGCATTCCACAGCATATACTTCCAGCAACATGCATGGGATATATTTACCATGCTTTGAACTGCCATGATACATACAAAGAACCTCTGTTGGGTACTGTCATCAATGACTGAAGCTTTCAATAGAGAGTGCTTACAAATCCTCTTATTCACATAATCAAGCCAGGATCATCAAACCAGTTAGGCTAGCTATAAACTATCAGTATAGAAACTAACTACGAGATTGTGGGGAAGGGTGCCTTTTCATCACATATCATAAATCTCAGTGCCCTAAATCTGGCCACAACTATAACACTGAACATCCAGGTATCACCAAAGGGAAAGTTAGAGTCTATTCACCCATCCACCTCTATGGAACCAATCTGCTCAATAAATATGGAATCATGTCCAAATACTGCCAATATATGGAATCTCTTTTACCTTCCAGTATATGGGATCAGAATATAGTCCTAAATCTCAAATCCAGAATGGATTGAAACCTTGTATGTAATTCTTGGTTACTACATCTTAGTTTATTTGTTAATCAGCTTGTGTCTACATGAAAGGATTCTTGTCTTATGAACCCCTCCTTGATCAAACTGCAAGCATCTGCCATACTGAAAACTCATAACAGAGCTCTGCTCACAGTCAGAAGGAGAAAGTCTTCACATGCTATTTTGCATCTGCAGGAATGGCCTTGCCCAGTTATACTTATGATTAGTTTTATTACTTCCTAAATGTATTTACTCAGAAGTCACCTCAGTGGAGTTTGTTCTCGCCATCTTTTTAAAAATTTTCAACTCCTTCTAGCCCAATATTTTATATTCTTCTACCCTATCTTATTTTCTTTTTAGCACTTATCACTACACAACATACATAGAATTTTACTTACTTATTTTTATTCAATGTTTCTTTTTATTGAAGGTAAGCTCAAAGGGATAATATGTTTTACTATTTTTTTGTTACTGTACTGCTGATGCCTTAAGTAGTACTGAGATAATAAGGTACCAAATAATAAATTATATACAGGCTGAAAGAAATAAATGAATGACTTAACTGTGAATATGGACCCAAGATATAATCAAAATTAAACACAGAATCCTCCTTCATTGTGTTATGGTCACAATGAATGAATTGGAAATGAATTGGAATTCATTTCCTTAAATATAAATTTCTTTGAATCAGTCAATATGTCACCTATGCTGTGGAATAGTAAACCATACAGATTCTAAGATACTGCGTACCTCCATGTTCTTTCCATACACATTTTTCTAAACTGTATTTTCACTACAGGTTGCACGGGCTAAAAGATTTGAAATCATTTTCAACTTCTCCATTTGTTTTATACAGCACACTGAATAAATAATGGTGCTTTACCTACTTCTACTCTTCTTTTCAACAGTCAATAACTATTAAAGAAGTTGGGATGACCTTTTAAAAAATGTCAATCAGATCATTCCCCAAAAATGTTCAGAGCCCTGGTGTTGCCTCAGAAGGTTCTACTTAATCTGTTCTCGCTGCCCCTCAGACCGCTTCCCCTCTTTTCTCTCCAAAATGTTCCAGTCACATTCTCCTCACATGGCAAATATAGGCCTCTGTTAGAATATTTTCAGTGACCAAGCTTTTTTCCTGCTGCATTCTGCTCTGGGACACTCAGGAGGCTCACTCCTTACTATGTGCTAGTCCTTACTTGTAGATCACCTCCTCCAGCAAGCCCTCCCAGTCTATCCTATTTAAAATTGTAGCTCTAAAGTATCATTCCTAACTCTCATTATCATACTCTATTTTTCCTTTCTTTTCCTCTCACAAAACTTACCATCATCTGATACCATCTAATTTATCTATTTTGCATCAATGACATTGTCTCTTCTTCCCCAGGAGAGTACCAATCTTCTCCAGGATTCCCAAGGATATCCTCAAGGATATATTCCCAAGGATATCCTCAATTACCACTAGTCTATCCCTAGCTACCAGGCACAAAGCAGGCATTTGTAATATGTATAGCATACATAAATTCAAGTGTCCAAGAAAGAAGAAATTGTCTTTCATTGCTTTAGGTTTTATATTTTGTTTTTTAGTGAGATATATATGATCAATAGTTTACGAAATTGTCTTTAATTCTAAAGAAAAGAGCAATTTAAGAAGAACCTAAGATGCAGTATTCGTCCATTGCTTAAAAGACATTTGCATATATAAAATATACCAGGCTTCCAGGTAGGTGGTAAAAGAAAGGTGAAAAATGATACTTCCTCTATATCCTCTGGGAAAGTAATTAGATAGGCAATTATAACAAAGTATGATTGGGGCTGTGATACTGTACTTTCAACTTTCTCCAAAGTTCTCACTTTGCTTTTTAGTTCTTGGCTGAGTATTAGAAAAGCAAATATAGCATCGTCTTAATACAGTATACTACATTATGAATAGTAAAAGAGAGTGAGACTCCATTACTGATAATGGCAGCAAGTAATATACACTCTCTTCAAAGGATCATCATGCACCAAGAACTCACTGTGACCTACAGTTGTTTGGGTATATCTGTTCACCATAATACTTTTCTTATGCATAAAACACATCATAAGAATTCTAATTTTTAAGTTACAAGGCTTATTTCACTTGAAAAGGATTTTTAATGCTAAGTATATATTATTAATGAGGCATAACAGTCTGATTCATTTTTTTAAAATATTTTGGAAAGGGTTGCTGATCTCTTTTAAATGATTAGACCCACTTAGGTTTTCTTTGCCCAAGGGGTGCCCTTGCTCTGTGTTGACTCCACTGCCTGGGGCAACAGGGTGAGCTCATTTCCTTTTTACCCAAATTGAAAGCTGACTGAGTCTTGGTTGAGAGTGACTTGCTGCTCATCAGGCATTATGTTCTCTCTCCAAGCACCACGGGAGGGTTATCATGGAGATATTGCTGATTGCTTGGCTGCACTTAGCACTGATAAATATGCAAATGTGTAGAATATTAAATGACTTTATTAGCAATCAACTTATTGTGTCATTAGGTTCATCTGTCTGATCAAAAAAATTAGCAAAAATTAATTTAATATTTTTAAAAACCTCTTTTTTCTTCCACGGATATTTTCCAGTTAAGTGAAAGGTGACTCATGTTAAGTGAAATCATCAAAGCACGATGTTCCTACTGCTGTTCTCTTCTGAATAAATGAAAATCAGTAATTTAAAGTGGAAGCAATTTCATAAGCTGAGTAGACAAAGTTTGAAGCAAGTAGAAAAATTTTAGTTCAATAAAATTGATAACTTAGCACACATAAAAAAATAAAACATTCAAACTGAAATCTTTACGCAATGATTAGTGAAAATGAGAAAGTAGTAATTGCTTTGTAATTCCTTTATTAAAAATTTAGGTTATGTATAATGAAATTAAGTCATCCATTTCCTTAGTATTTTTTTCTTGACACACATCAGAATGATCCTGGCACTGGTATTTTTATTGCCATGAATATATTCTGATTTATTAAATAAATTTGATTTCAGATGAGCAAATATCTTCAAAGTTATAGGATGAACTTTTGTCATTTTATTGTCAGTAGCTATGGTAACCCATTATCTAACAAATAAAAGTAAAGATTTTCTGTTGCATTTTAAAGAAACTAGTGCTATGGAACATATACAATAAATGGTGAGAGAGATGAACAAACACGGAAAGCAAACACAAGTCTCAGAAGGCACATATTTAGATTCAACTAGTAATTGAATTAAAATTGTGGAGCAACAGACATTTAGTTTTTATTTTTATTTATTTTTAGTTTTTTTAGTTGTAGATGTACACAATATCTTTATTTTATTTATTCATTTTTATGTGGTGCTGAGGATCAAAACGCAGTGACTCACACAAGCAAGGCAAGCGCTCTACCACTGAGATACAGCCCCACCCCCAACACTTAATTTTTAAATACCAGTCTATTGACTTTTTTTTTTTTTTTTTTGGTACTGGGGATTGAACTCAGGGGCTCTCGACCACTGAGCCACTTCCCCAGCGCTATTTTGTGTTTTATGTAGAGACAGGGTCTCACTGAGTTGCTTAGCGCCTCGCCATTGCTGAGGCTGGCTTTGAACTTGCGATTCTCCTGTCTCAGCCTCCCTAAGTGCTGGGATTACAGGCTTGCGCCACTGTGCCCGGATAGTCTATTGACTTTTGATCAACCGATGAATATATACCTGTCCTTCAGTATCCACGGTAGGGACTGTCAGCACTCATGTCCTTAATGTGAGATGGCACTGTGTTTGCATATATAAATTTGCAAATCCTCCTTTATACTTTATTTATTTTTTTATTTATTTTTTATTTTAGTTGATGGGTCTTTATTTTATTCATTTATTATTTATTTATATGTGGTGCTGAGGATCGAACCCAGTGCCTCGCACATACTAGGCAAGCGCTCTACCACTGAGCTACAGCCCCAGCCTCCCTCCTTTATACTTTAAATCATCTCTGGATTACCTATAATGCCTAGAAGATATAAATCCTATATAAATAGTTGTTACACTATACTGTTTAGTGAACAATGACAACAAAAGTATTTCTACATGTTCAGTACAGACATAATTTTTTAAAATATTTGATTTTTGACAACACATTGGATTTTATTCACTTCACAATCATTCATGTGTTTTTTTTTTCTTTTTTTAAGAGCTTAAAATCATTTTTCCACTATGAACAACATTTTCTTATTGTCTTCACTTTTCTTTTCAACTCCTGTCTCTTATCTTCTATTCACTGAGACTTTGAATTCATAATTTTCTTCTTGTGCTAATATCAAACTCCACTTTTATTTTGGCCTTTGCTTTCAAATCCATTGCCAGAGAGAGCCCTAGCTCTACCTGGATATCCAGTTATGCCTTGTTTTACTCAGCTTTTTCACTGCTATGACTAAAGGAACCAACCAGAACAACAGTAGAAAAGAAAAAGTTTATGTGAGGGCTCACAATTTCAGTGGTGTCAGTCCATAAACAGCAGGCTCCATTCCTGGAGTCAGGCTCACAGTCAGGCTAAACATCATGGCAGAAGAGTGTGGCAGAGGAAAGTAGCTCACATAATGATCAGAGAGTAGAGAAAGAGAATCTACTTGCCAGATACCAAATATATATACCCCAAAGCCACGCCCCCAAGGCCACCTCCTCCAGCCATACCCCACCTGCCTTAAGTTACCACTTGATTAATCCCATCATCTGATTAATTCATTAATTGGGTTAAGACTCTGATAACCCAATCACTTCCCCTCTGAACCCTCTAGCATTGTCTCACATGTGAGCTTTTGGGGGACACCTCACATGGAAACCATAACATGCCTTCCAATTCAATCATCATCTTTCCATTCTCCATTTCAACTACAAAATTTTTCCACTCTCCTCACCACCTTATTCCTTCCATCAACTCTTAGAGATTGAAAACATCTTTTATTTGACAGGGAATATTAAAATTACCTGACAGGTGCAGCCTTCATCTATTATACCCAGAAAAGAAAATGTTATCCTATTCACGTGAACATTCTAGAGCAATGCCGTTGTTTTCCAAGACTCATTCTGTCATTTGTGTTTGTGTTCTCATCCTTCTTCAAGTCCCTTGGGTTCTTGAGGAATGTCACTTTTATGTCTCCCCTATATTTTCAGCACCTTTAGTCACATGTCTCCTGCAATCCAACATAGTCCTTAAAATTCGTATTTTCTTGACCATTCATATATTGGCACATGCTCCTTCCCTATTGAAAGAGCTGTATTTCTTAAAAGAAAAATGAGTCATTATCAACTAAGAAAACTTGAATGTATATATATTTATTGAATATTTGCATGTGTGTTTTAAATGAAAATGTATTAGTTTATCAATAGGTATATTCTCTGTCCTCAAAATATTTTCTACACATGTGAGAAATATTAAATGTTATTAATTATTGGAAAATATAAGAAAGTCTAGATTATATTGCTAAAGTTTCTATTCAAAATTTAAAAATACAAATACAACTATACAGCTATTGATAAAAAACTTCAAGTAGCCAAAAAAAAATTATACATTTAGGAAAACCTTAAAATTTTTAAATTGAATTGTGTATGTCTGATTTTCTTCTGTAACAAAGAGAAGGAACACAGAACAAAGCCAGAAATCACTTATTTCCTTTGAATTAAATTTACACTTTCTTGGTTGAATTAAACTTCTAATTTTCTAATGATTATCATAAAAAAAAACTCTACTGTAAAACCTGTGAGATGAGAATGAATTTTTTAAATGTTTTTTATATGTTCTAATTAGTTATACATGACAATAGAATGCACTTTGACACATCATATATAAATGCAGTATAATTTCTCATTCTACTGATTGTACGTGATGTAGAATCCCATTGGTCATATAGTCATATACGTACATAGGGTAATAAAATCTGATTCATTCTACTATCTTTCCTACCCTCATACCCCTTTCCCTCTTTTCTCTCCCCTTTACCTATTCTAAAGTGACTATTTTCTTCCCTAGCCTTCACTTATTGTGAATTAGCATCTGCATATCAGAGAAAACATTTGGCCTTCTGTTTTTGGGATTGGCTTATTTTGCTTAGCATGATATTCTCCAGCTTCAAGAAAAAGGTACACTCATACATTCTGGTGGGAATGCAAATTGGTGCAACCATTATGGAAAGCAGTGTGGAGATTCCTCAAAAAATTTGGAATGGAACCACCATTTGACCCAGCTATCCCACTCCTCGGTTTATACCCAAAGGACTAAAATCAGCATATTACACTAATGCAGCTACATCAATATTTACAGCAGCTCAACTCATAATAGCTAAACTATTAGATGCTCTTCAACAGATGAATGGATAAAAAAATTGGTGTATATATATATATATATATATATATATATATATATATACACACACACACATATATGTATATATATACACATATACACACACACACATACACACACACACATATATATATGATGGAATATTACTCAGCCTTAGGGAAGAATGAAATTACAGCATCTGCCAGTAACTGGATAGAGCTGGAGATTGAAATTTTAATGAAATAAAAACATAAACAATCTCATACAAATTTTGTAAAAGTTTGACATTTTGTACATAAGGTGACACATATTCTAACACTACCAATATTCCTTCAGTAAAAATATTCCTCCAATATAAAATTAAAAGATTCTATCAAGTTAATAAATGTTCATAGAAAGTGAAATTCTAGAATAATTTCATAGTCAATTATAATCATCTATTTATACTTAAACATATCAATAAACAGTTTGATACATTCTAATATATATCTCTAAACAGAGATTTTATAAATACAATTAAAATGTACTTTTATTTTTTTCCAAAAGTCAAGGTAAAAATAGTAGAAAAAAATGTATTCAGTTTATCATAGCATTTGATATGCTGCTCTTATGTGCATAAAATATTGAGTAAATTTATTAACAAGTATTGTATGTGTGCATAATATATCAGAAAGCTACACCATGATACCTATTGCCTGATATTGTTAATAAGCTTTTTTTTTTTTTTTTTTTTAGATTTTCAGAATGTTCAAATGGTCATTCAAACTGCATCTTATAAAATCTATTCTCTTACACAGTTATGCCGTGAGACTGTAGACCAATCATGACACCCTACCACTAAGAAGGCTTCTAGTCCTGGCTTCTGAAGATGAAAGTGAGTTGAGAGGAACAGCTTTGTGCCCTGTTCTCTTCATCCTAGACTCAGCAGGTCTTGACATTTCTTTTTCGGAGACTAAGATGTGTAGATCTTCCCATTTACCTGTTCATTCTTCTGTTCCTGACCAGTAACAGATGACTTTTGCTATTGCTATCAGAGTCTAATGGTGGGTCCCTGATGTTTGCTTTGGGCCTGTGTGGTGTTAGCATTCCACCTTGTTTTAAGCAAAAAAGTGCAAGTAGTTTCCAATTAGAGATCCAGAAATTCTCCAGGAGAAGGACTTGCAGATGGAGAATGGGTCATGGAGAACACACATACAGTCATGAGATAGAAATCCTCTGGGGTTGAATAAACTTCCTAAAGTTTAGATCCTTGAAAACATGTACCAGTTCAGCAAATGTTTCTCTGGAGGAAATTAAAAACGTATATCTCCCAGTCTTCTCTAGCAATCTTCCCCAATTTAAGAAGGAACCAGAGATTTGTCTCTGCACCTCTTAGACATGCTGCATCTGTTTAATCTCACTGATGGGATGTGTATGTGCCTATGTGTGAATGAGTATTATGTATTATGACCTTGGGCTTTGGATGCCTGTTTATAGATGACGTATTCTTTCTGAATCTTGTGCCCGCTTTTCCTAGAGAAGAGATGAGACTCAAGAATCACAACTCTTTTCTACCCATTTCTCTCTAACAGGTACATTAGTGGGCCTATTCTTCACCTTTTAATAAAAGGAATCATACAGCTGGTGGTCTTTTGTGACTAATATTTCAAAGTGCATTCATGCTGTAGTGTGTACAAGTACCTCATTTATTCTTATGGCAAGATAATGTTCCCTTGTATAGATACAGCACATTTTATTTTTTATGTATTTACTGGTTTATTTGGTACTGGGTATTGAATCCAGGGGCTCTTTACCACTGAACAACCTTTCCAGCCCTTTTAGTTTATTTTAGTTTTTAAATTTTGAGATAGGGTTTTGCTAAATTACTTAGGGTCTCTCTGAGTTGCTGAGGTGGCCTCAAATTTGCAATCCTTCTGCCTCAGTCTCCTGAGTTGCTGTGATTACAGGCTTGTGCCCCTGCATTTAGCTACATTTTATTCATGCGGTAGCTTATCAATATTTGGCTTGTTTGTACTTATAGACTATTATGATAAAGCTGGCACTAATAAATCTGTACAAAGTTTAGTGTGAACTTATGTTTTTAAAATCTTTCTTGAGTATATGCTTAAAAATAGAATTTATGGGTATGGTAATTACACTTAATCTCTTGATTTTGCCAGACTATTTTCCAAAAAGGCTAAACCATTTTGCATTCCTACCAGCAAGGTCTCATTTCTAGTTTCTCCACCTCTTCACCAACACTTGTTACTACATTTTGGCTTATGGATATCCTAGTAGGTGTGAAGTGGTAGCATACTGAGTTCAATTTGCATTTCCCTTGTAGATGGTGATAAATATCTTTTCAGGTACTTATTGACCACATGTTTATGTTCCTCAGAGAAATACCTATTTACATCTTTTGCCCCATTTTTAATTAAATTAAGTGACCTTTTATAATTGAATTATGAGTTCTTTTAATTAGATTTTATTCTATATATAAATATCTTGCCAGATAATATGATTCATAGGGATTTTTCTCCCATTTTGTATGTGATATTTCATTTTATTTGTGGAATCACTTGCAATACAAAAATTTTAATCTTGATAAAATTCTATTGATTTATTTTCCTCCTTCTTTGCACTGTTGTTATACCTAATAAATCTGCCTAACTGAAGGACACAAAATTTATTTCTATACTTTCTTCTAAGAATTTTATAATTTTTGCTCATAAATTTTATACTATGATTCGTTTAGAAGTAATTTTTGTTTGTGGTATATGGAAAGCAGCTATATTTATTATTTGTTTGTGTACCAGGGGTCTTTTTTTGTTTGTTTGTTTGTTTTAATCTGTACTTCGCCTACTGAATTTCTAGGCATTCTTATAAAAATTTAATTAACCATAACTGCATTGGTTCATTTCTAGATTCCCAGATAACCAGTAGTTTATTGTTGTGCCCCCGTTACTGTCTTGGTTACTGTTATCTTTACAATAAATTTTGGAATCAGGAAGTATGAGTCTTCCCAGCTTTTTCTTCTTCTATAATATTATTTTGGTTACTATGGGTTCATAGAATTTCTATGAATACAAAATCAGCTTGATAATTTCTGTAACAACCAAAAACCCCAGAAGGCTAAGGTTGTAGTAATTATCATATTGGTCTTAGATCAATTTGCAGAGTATTGTCATCATAATAATATTGTCTCCTGACTTATGAACATTGGATAGATTCTGTTTATTTAAATCTTCTTTAAATTCTTTCAATGGTGTTTTGTTGCTTCTTGAGGGTTTTATACTTCTTTTTTTTTTTATAAGGAAGGTAGATTGCAATTTTTTTTAAATTTATTTTTTTTAGTTCTAGATGGACACAATGTCTTTATTTTATTGGTTTGTATGTGGTGCTGAGGATCAAACCCAGTGCCTCACACGTGCGAGGCAAGCGCTCTGCCACTGAGCCACAAACTCAGCCCCTTTTTTTTCTTTTCTTGTTTAATCATCCTTGTTAGAACAATGTTGAATAAAAGTGATACAATGTGGAAGAGCAGTAGTGAGAACAGATATTTTTGTCTTGTTTCTGAGTTTAAGAAGCAGAAGCATAAATTGTGATTAAAACAAAACAAAACAAAATAAACCCACTAGCTGCATGTGGGGTGATATGCCTTTCTGTATTTCACCGTATTTGGGCAGCAATGATTTCTCCCTCTCTTTTGCTCCAATACAGCTTTTTCAGCCAACTATCACTGCATTCAAACCTCCAGTTACTCGTTTTGTAATTTCTTTGGAAATTTAACAGCTCATCTCACCTCTGAAGCATAACTGTAACTCCAAAATTATAAATGTGTTTTCATAACTGAAGGTAAAATCCCCAGTAGAATAAATATAAATAGTAATGAATGCAAAGACATAAACCCAAGTATTAACAATCACAAAAATAATTATGAAATTCATATCTATATTTTGTGATAATAGTTCTCAAATATTTTTAAAAGATTATGAAATTAAGATTAGTTAAAACAAAACACAACCTTTTGAGATAGATGTTGACTGTCTTAATCAACCAACCTATCTTGCAAGTTTGCTCATTGATTTTCTATATAACTAGTATTTCAAAACCAAGTTCAAATGTCTTAGTAATTTTCATCATTCTTCAGAATGACTTTGTTTTTTCATATCTCATCTAAAATAACCTGCCTATGTAAGGGAAAATACTTAGCAGAAAAAGAAACAAAATTTGTTCTTCCTGTTAAAAATAAAGGGTGGGTTGATTTCCACCCACTTTCATTATCTTAGAGTATTTACTGTAGAAAACTTGTAACTGAAAGTTCTTTCCTGTCTTAATGATATGGATGTAAATCTTTTTAAAAAATTAAACCGGCCTATTATAAGCTTTAAAACCCATGGATGTCTGTCTCAAATACTAGAAATCATCTCTCTGAAATTTTCACATCAAGAAAGACAATGCCCCTGTCTCCCACTGTCCATGGGATGGTAGGGGCTTAATATCCAAGGGGGTTTAGTTTCAAGCTGCAAAGCTATTGCCTGTCATAAAGATGTAAGAAGTTTATTCTTCCTTTGGATAAAGGCAATTAACTACACAGATGGTCACCCTGATTACCAAATGAATTTAGCATGAACTTCCTGTGACAAATGGTGCTGTCACCTCCTCTTATTTGAGGAGTAGCAACATTTTATCTTGAGAACATGTATTTAAGGTGTTGTACCTACTTGACTGTGAAAAGGGTAAGATTCCTTTCTGCCCTTTCAATCTCATAGTGGATTCTCTATGATATGCATCACATTCCAATTTAATGCTTATTCAATAATACAACTGTGCTCTTTTGCTTCTCCTTTTATGGACAGATTTCCTGGATCAGGAGAAAATTGTGTTTTTAACTATTCATCTCTAACATATAAATGTCATATTTTTAAAAAATGTAGTTTATCTAAAGATATGAATGCTTAAAAGACGGAGTCCATACATTACTTTTTAAAGCCATACCTATATCAAATCAGCTGTTCTTTCTCCTGTTCTTTTTGTTCCCCAAGATTTTATGTAATTATTCATCTGCACTTGCTCAAATTGTCACTTTCCATGGCCTTGTACATTTACAGGTATGGCTGCTTCCCTTTCCTCATCTCTTCTCAGGAATGCCCTTCCATAGTTCTCTACCTGACACTGACATTTGTGTTTACATCAGGGAAGAGAAAAGATGCTGAAGGAAAAGAATGAGAGTAGATTTACTTTGGAAAGGAGCATCTATGTGAACTTTCAAATTTTTATTCTATGCACACTAACTCTTCAAAAATACAGGACATGCCGGTGTGGAGGCACACATCTATAATCCCAGCGGCTGTGGAGGCTGAGGTAGGAGGATCACGAGTATAAAGCCAGCCTCAGCAAAAGCAAGATGCTAAGGAATACAGTGAGATCCTATATATAAATAAAACACAAAATACGGCTGGGGATGTGGCTTAGTGGTTGAGTGCCCCTGAGTTCAATCCGCAGTACCCAAAAAAAAAAAAAAGGACGTAATTGAGTGTATTTTGCTAGAGCAAATAATACAAATGCCATTTTCAGCGTTGGCTGATATGTGGGCCATGTGGAAGTGGTGAATGTGCTGCTTTTGAATTAGCCATACAATCTGTTATGTTTGCATCTGGAATGTTCCCCAAAAGCTCATGTGCTGAAGATTTGGTCTCCAGTGAAGCCATGGTTAGAAGTGATTAGACCATGAGGCCTCTGACCTCCACCAATGGATTAATCTGTTTGTTGAATTAATAATCTGAACCGATTACTGGGAAGAGGTGGAAACTACAGGGAGGTGGGACATGGTTGGAGGAAGTCGGTCTTGGGCTATGTGTGCTTGGGGATTATATCTCATCCTTGACTCTTCATCCTTGATTATATCTTCATCCTTACTCTTCCTCAACTTCCCAGATATATGGCCACTGCTAAATAAAGAATTGCTGAGTGAATGAAGAACCAGGAAGAACTGTTTGTTATCAAGTTATCAATGACCTTAGCATTTTAATGGAAAAAATATATTTCAACTGCTGCAGACAGGAAAAGACAAAGCTCACCTCGAAGATGTTAAATTAAGAAAAAGTTGCAAAATTTAGAAAAGCGTTGATCTCTGTCCCACAGCCAACAATTTTTGCACACTCAATTTTTTGACTTCACTTTAAAGCAGATCTCTAGAGGAAACACAGGTCTTTCTTAACTGAAGCTCTTTTCCTGCCTGTGACCAGAAAATACTGAGCGATTCTGCTTTAGTGGCTCTTTTAACACAGACACTATAAAAAGACACTTAACAAAGGAAGTAATTTCTCAAAAACCAAAATGAATAATATAATGATGCATTAGCATATCTTTCTCAGGAGGCACTGCATTATAGTTAGTATTATGCCTTTAATGCATCCCTAAAAATACTAAATAAAACAGATTCTCCTAAAAGAGAAATAATCATGATTATAATTATTACAAAGGCTCAAACTATAGAGTGTTTGCTTATTCAGTATGATTTATTACTAGATTCTTAGAATACTAGACAGTAAGCACTGGGTATTGCCTCTGTTTTCTCTGTCATGCAAGATATAGGGTCTTCTGAAATAAATGATATCAAGTCAGACAAGGAGAAAGTCAGACAACCTACTTTCTTTGCAGTGCTATGTAAGCTGGGAAAACTTGCAGAAGAAATAACTGGATAAAGTCATTCTTAACAGCAGTGATCATAAGGACAGTGTTTTTTTAAAAGTGCCTGGAGTGCAGTAGCTTATTTGTTTATTAGACTGCCTTTGCTTAATAATTTGCATATAAATGGTCCCAGCTAAGAATGGAAGTTAACTTTTCCTTCACCTTACTTACAAGACCTAAAGGAAACATCCACATTTAAATTCAGGGGAAAACCTAGACTCAGCTTTCCTGAATATGCCAGCTGTGAAGGACGAGAGCTACATTGAGCACTGACTAGGCATGGGGTTTCATTACCTCACACACACACACATAGCAGGAATGAAAACAAACTGACTTGATTAAAGAAAACCATGAGGAAAAATCCTGTGAAATTATCTTCTAGTATTGAAACATACATTTTATTTTAAAAAAAGTTCATCTTTCATTTATTCATTCATAGACAATTTATTTAATCTTTTCTTTTGTACTCATTTTTATTTATCAAATGTTTACAAAAACAACTATTTCAAGTCAAACACAATTCTGGACCCAGAAGGAGGTGATTCAAAGGAAAAGAAGACCCAGATCCTATTTTTGTGGGCTTGCTATCTATGAAAGAATATAAAACAAACAGGACCAAACTGAAAACATGAGTTTCTAAAATTGAATTTCTAGTATTTGTCAGGTATTGTGTTGAGCAACTATTTCTAAGTCACACTGCCATAAAACAGAGCTTAATAAAAGGCACAGGGAGCTCAAGAGATTTTCACTATTCAAGAGGCAGAGGGAAATCTGGGTGAGAAGAGTCAATAAGCCCGCCTGTGGGTTTTCCCTGGGCTTGGACACTGTTTCCTTCTTTCCTTGGGCAACTTATTGGACGTCTCCTCCTCTCATCTTTTTCATGTGTTCAAGAGGAACAATAATAAGGATACCTGCCTTATAAGGTTGTTATCAGCACCAAATCAGTTAAGAAATCTGAAGCACTTAGAATCGCATCTGGGATATGGTAAATGGTGCAGTAAGTAATTTCTATCTTTCGTGTATCATGGACATTTTCTAAAGGAATTGACATTTTAGGTAACAGATACCTAAAATATAGATTTTATTTTTACCCTTTTTTTGAAAAATGAATGTGTTAGTCAGGTTTCCATTACTGTAACAAATCCCCAAAATGATCAACTTATACAGAGAAAAGGTTTATTCTGGCTCAGAGTACAGTTATGGTTGTTTGAGTCCTTTATTTATTGGCCCTGTACTCTGGGGCTATGGTGAGCAGCTCATCATGAGGAAAGCACATGCAGAGCAAGCTGCATACCGCATGGTGGGAGATGAGGGAAAGAGAGAGGGAGGGAAGGAAGGGGCTTGGGTCCCCACCATGAGAAGACCTGCCACTTTTCTCCACCTCTCGGAAGTTCCACCACCTCCCAAGAATGCCAAGTTGGTAACAAGGACTTTAATAAAAGTCCTTATTCAAAAGGACTTTAATAAAGACTTATTCAAACTGTGGCGGTGAACTTCTTGTTTCCAGAAGTAAAACTAAAAGCATTGCTTCACCAGCACTATGGGTTTAGAACCAAGCCACAAGGACATCATGGTACTTTTGAATTATAACATTTGTATAAAACGAGTACTGGACTGAGAGCACAGCATACAGGTGATAATGACAGTTTTATAAGAAAATTATATGACTTTCAGCAAATTAGAGGTTGTAAATTGAACACCTCAGTTTACTACTCCATAAAATAAGGTGCAAATTGTGTATGTGTGCTCAAGGGGCAGGGGTGAAGGTCTTGCTGCAAAGGCATTTTAAGCATTATAACAGGGCTTTGAGGCTCTGTCTATAACAGAAGTCACTTTTCAGGCTCATGCTCTAAAGATTTACTCCATGAGTTGCAATTTGTGCTTCATAAAATTGAAGAAAGCACAGTAACATCTTCCAATCACAAAATAGCAAACTTCTTGAGGTTAGGAACATCATATCCAGCTAGTAATCAACAGAGTACATTAAACAGAGAGCTAAAGTTTAGTTAAGAGATTTTATGTAGAAATCTTATTCTGGGATCAATACCAACTCTTATTTATATCCAGCACTTGTCGGCAATTTATTTACTCATCCGTAGGTGAAAGGAAATGACTATCACATTCTTTCAATTCTATTTCAAATTGGCCTACTTAAGGCTATTGGGAAATAGATAGCTTTAGAGTAAATTGTATTCTGAAAATTTTAAAGCACACGAATATTTGATTATTATAATATATCCAAACAATACCAAAATATATGAAAAAAAATGTTTAAGTACCTTTTTCTCCCTGTCCCAGGTCACTTTGTGTGTTCACCACTTTTGTTCTTGTTTTATCTTTTCCTGGACATCAGTATTAACACTATTATATGATATTATTCAATCTGGTTTTCGGTGTATTAATGTGTACCTATAAGGACAATTGCACATTTTTTAATTTATATAAATGGGAGTATACATAGATTATATTCTTTGATTAAAAAGGAATAATATGGTCTCTTAATATTTCTGTTTTTAACTAAGTTGAACCACTCCCTTAGCATATATTGGCTTTTAACACTCATTTGTTTATAAAATGTATATTAAATTTTTTCTCAATTTTTATTTTTAATTGGTAAAATTTCTTTAAAATTTTCCTATGTATACATTTCTCTTTTATGTTACAAATATACATTTCTCATTTATGTTACAAATATACATATATATGTATGTATATTTCTCATAGGTTATCATATAAATTCTGTTTGTTTCCTGATATTCTTATTATATAATATTTAAATATTATATAATTTTCTAACCTTAAATTGTCATTGTTTTTTTGAAGCTATTGCTTCAGAAGGTGTTAGGTCAGCTCAAGATTTCGCATTTCTCGGGAGGCGAACACAGAACATACAATATGGCCGCTGCCACGGGGCACAAGGAACGAAGCAGGAAGCAGCCCGCATGCGCAAAGGAAAAGCCAACCAGAGGCTGATATGTAAGCAGTAATGGCACCTCCTACCAAATCAGTGGACTTTTCCTGACTCATCTCTGAAAGACTCTGACCACAGCAGGATTCCCTGACCAATCCCAGAGGACACAGGACTCTAAATACCTCCTTTTCCTACCTCATAGCTCTTCTCTTCCTTCCTTTTCCAGACTGGGCCCTTTAAATTTTCTGTACCCCGGAACACGTGCGCGATTCTCCCAGACCCGCTCTGTTGGACTGAGGAGTTCGCCCAGGAGCGTAAATCCCAATAAAGCCATTACCCAGCAGTTTAATCTGCCTCCTTTTGCTCATCTGGCTTTACAAAAGCCATTTCCTATTTAAAGTTGATAAATATCAATTTTAATTTTGTCATATATGTATGTATGTGTATTCATGAATATGTATAAACAGTATATGTGCATTTTATATGTATATATACCAAATTAATCCATATAGATTCTTTATACTAAATGGAGTAGAATAATGGTGTTTTTTCCCCAAGAAAGAATGCTTTTTTTTTTTTTTGGACATCATTTTTTATCTCTTGCTCACCCCTTTCACACAGTTTTGAATTTTTGTCTATATCATTTACTAGATTCCCACCTAACTATGGATAAAATAAAAATTATTAAGGTGTAAATTAGGTAATAAGATTCACATTATCTATTAATGTTTATTTATATTAAACAATAAAATAGTTTCTTAGAGTTTGGATAATTGAAATTTAAAGTGCTAGGTAGGAGACCCTGGTCAAGAAAAAATATTAGATATAATAATACATTAAATACATCTTCTAGCTATGAATATGACTAGGTAAAACAACTTCAGAGTGTCTAACATGTATCTACACTACAATCTTATGTAGGAAAAGCCAAGCAATTTAGAATACATTTTGTCCACGTCCAATATTTAAAAATTAAAGATTACATACTAGAGTTATTTCAGTTTCCCTCTGAAAATTTGATGATTTTAGTCTGATTTGATTAGATTTTTAAATTTTATATTAAACTGATAAAAGACAGATTAACATGATAAATCATATAAATGAACTAACATACATAGGTATGGGAACTATACACAAAACATGATATTCAAAGAAAGAATCAGATAGTTGAAACTAATTTCCCTTGGTAACCAGATGCCTCAGTAAACAAAAACACTTACTTAGCATGATATTCCAAGGGCTTAGAAGTTATCTCAAACTGGTCAAAGACTTATCCTTTCTTGGGAAGGCACTAGGTTTGTACAATCCAGGCCTGCAGAGTTAATCCTTTCCCACACCATGTGGAACTTGTCAACTAAATGGACATTACAGAGATACTAATTAGGAACATGACTGTGAAATAAATAAACCAAAAACCTACCTAATGTACTTCCAACTCTTTAATGTCTTAAAACAAATGTTATGAATAACATTTGAAAATATGATCATGGGTACATTTTACATTTCAAAACTACACTGAATAATATGCTCTTGCTCTGTTTTTTGTTGCTTTTTAGATAAATTTCTTCAAACAGTAGAAAAACCATATTCTGAAAAAAAATCTAACTTTTTATTTTCCATACAAGTTGAGATATATTATGAGCAATTAGTGGTTGCAACAATGCACTGTAGTCTTCAGAAACCTCTTGAGGGTATCACAAAAATGTCCTATTTGAATATTGGGAAGTAAGGAAATCAGTCTGGTCTCATCTATGTAATTTGGCTTTTGAATACCTAAGTTGCTGTCAATCATCCTTTCTGAATTAACGCTTAGCCCAGCAGGAGATACTAACTTATGCAATCCAAACTCCTGCCAAAAAAAAAAAAAAAACATTAAGGAGATTTCTACTTGCAAAAAGCCACTTTATTGTCAGGAGATATTCTACTATTGTTTTTAAAGATGCCTTTGTAAATATGCAAACAAAATATATTTTGGTTGTGTAAGTGATATATATGCACCCTAAAACATTAAATAAAAATTTTCTCTACTAAATTTACTCTTCCTTTTTGTGTGCGGTGTGTTTTATTTTGTGGGGGTTAGGGGGTCACTGGGTTCAGTGCTTAACCACTGAATCACATCCCAGCACTTTTTTATATTTTACTTAGAGACAGGTTCTTACTGAGTTGCTTTAGGGCCTTGCTAAGTTGCTCAGTCTGATTTTGAACTCAAAATCCTCCTGTCTCAGCCTCACACGCTGCTAGGATTACAGATGTGCAATAATGCACCCAGCTCCTTTCTGTGTTTTTATATTATACAAATAGAATGGATATGAAAGTGCTCCAAAGGCATATTTTAGGAGATAAAAGCTATTTTTTAAAAATCAAGCTATATTTTTTAACACAGTTAATAATAATACTACAGATGAAACCCATCAATAAAATCTTATTTTCTTAATCATGCCTATACAAATATACCAGGCATAAATTCTTCTTTATATGTTTTTAACTTTATGCTAATAAAGGCCTTGATTGTATTGACTCAGAACATGATTAAAAGGAATCATCAATTGGTATTACAATTTGTTTTCTTACATATTTCATAATTTAGAGGGTTTTAAAAATGGCAAATATTTGAAAAGAAAGAAAAAAACATATATGCCCTACTCATGATTGAAAAAATAATGCTGTACTAATTATACATTATCTGAAATCTATCCAAAAGTTTGAGTATCAAGTATACACTTTTAATACTATTCAAATTCTTTCAAATAAAATGGCATTTAGTATACTCTAGGTTTTTTCTTTTTTTCAAATCTATAGCAAACTTATGTGGCATTCAGTTCATGAGGAAGAAATATTTAGAAACTGTTTTTGAGATGAATGTTTGAAGGAAATTAACAATGTCTTATTTAACTTGGTAATGGTTAACTCATTGCTGTCTCTAAGAGGAATATAAAAAGACAGTTCCAAGTAATTTAGTATTACAGTTATTTGGAAGGCAATTGACTGTATTTGTTAAGACACAGGCTTTGGAATCAGCTTAGTCTCATTCTTATTTTGCCCCCCCCCCTTACAAGCTGTTAAGACTTTAGTATATGAGATATTAACATTATACAATTTATAGGGGTTTTTGAAGACTGAATGGGCTAATCGATAAAAAAGAACACCTCATAGTGCTTGGCACTATAAGTACTCAAATAACTTTTATTCTTATTCTTTTTAGCTTCATTCATTCAAAGTACCTACACCATATTTAGTGTAAATATCAATTGGATGTAACTATCTTGAATAATTCTATCTCCATTATAAAGGAAATCATATAGTATTGGATATTTCAAGGACAAACTTAGTAAATTCTCTGTAAGGATAAAAAGACTCTGATGTGTGCCAGCCGATAGTGTCACTACTAGCCACACGTGACTACCAAGTACATGACATATAGCAAGTGCAACTGAGGAATTGCATTTTTCATTGCATTTCCTTTTGATTAACTTAATTTAGCCATGTGTGGCAAGTGACTATTGTACAGCACACATCTATGTGCTTTAAATATATTTCTCAACTAAACACAGATTGTTCCAGCTATTACTGCAAAATAAAGCACATTCCATTGCATTTGCATTAAGGAAGGCGTATCCCACTTTGTTTGGAAGTTTCCCTTTTGACATGTGGATTGGTCTTCCTCTGTTTAGTTGTATTTGTAAAACACCACTGGTAAATATGACAAACAACTCAAGTGGTTCAAAATTCAAAGACAATTAGCTTCAAATACATGTCATTTCTATTGAAAAGTAAGGACATTTCAGTGGGCAAAGACCACATCCCAGAAGGTGAACCCAATAAGTAAGGAGAACAACGGAATTGAAAATGTACCCCTAGGGACAAAACAAGAGCCAAACCAAGCAATAGCCTCTGTATCTGGGGAAATAATAATATGCCTCTGGTTACAACCAGCAACAGCTACAATGAATTCCCTTTTCTTTGTCATTTTGAACAGTTGCTTCTACTGTGGCTTTCCTATTTTAGCGTTCCTTTCATCTTGGTGTGTGATGGGCAAATAACTCTCTAGCCTCTTGATCAAAAATTGCTATCTTAGTTTCTTCAGGCTGCTGTAACAAAACACCATAAACTAGGTAGCTTATAAACAACAGAAATTTATTTCTCAGAGTTCTGGAGGCCAGGGTTCCACAATCAGGGTTCAGCAGTTGTGGTGCCTAAGGGTTCATGGATAATGCCTTCTTTCTTTGCTTTCACTGGGTAGAAAGGGCAAAAAGGTCTCTGAAGTCTGATCATGTCAGTTTCCTTCTTACCTCTATCTCCTATTAGTTAGTTGATTCTGTTCAAGTTCTCTAATGGTTTTTCCTAGGTTTTCTGAGGGATATAGTGGGATTAAGTAAAAAGACAATGACAGCTTCTCTCACATGGATCCATTCTCTGCTTTAGTGAATACACATATCCTGCTTGGCATATTGAGAGGGCTTGCACACGCTAGTACTTAGTGCCGTGGCATTATCAATTTTTTTTTCCTACTCTGCATAAACCACCCTATTTTACTAAAATATAGCTCAGATTTTCTCAATTAAAAATTTGATGTTCCTTCTCAGTTATTTTTTGGTAAGTTATTGATAATTTCAGATAACTACATCAAACAATGGAACAAAAAGTGTTCATCAGAACTCATCTTGGGTTTAACCATTAAAATGAAATTCCATATTTTTCATAAAGAAACATACTACTCGTTTGAATCCCCAAATTTTGTATTTTTGTAATATCTAACTCTATCTTTAAACTTGATGCCTGACAAAAGAAAATAAGGATTATTTTCCTGCAAGGAAAACCTAAAAATACAAATAAAATATAACTTCTTAATAGGAACATTTTGTTTCAAAATACAACAGAAGGTAATGAACATAATGAAATACATGAAAATATCTAATTGCCTAATGTATTAGTTAGGGTTATCCAGAGAAACAGAACCAATTATAAAATGAGATTTATTAGATTGGCTCACATGATCAGAGGCTGAATAGTCCCCAAGAGCGGTCTGCAGACTACAGATCTGGGCAAACCAGTACCTGCTCAATCCAAGCAGCCAGAATCCACAGAACAAAAGGGATCAATAATGCAGTCCCAGTCTGATACTGAAGACCTAGAATCCCCTGGAGAGTCCACAGTACAAGCTCACATTCAGAGGCTGAAAAATCTGGAGTATGAAATCCACAGGCCACAGAAGCAGCAAAAATGTACTTGCTCAGGAGCTTGAATGTGTACTCCTGAGCTTCCACCTTCTATTTCTGGGCCCCAACATACTGGACACTGCTGTCCACATTCAGGGTGGATCTTCCCACATATGCCAATCTTCTCTAGAAACATCCTCACAGACACAACCAGAAGTTGCTTTACTAATTTTCTAGGTATCACTCAATCCAGTCAAGTTGACAGCAAAGATTCACCATCACACCCACCAACCTGATTTATATATACATACTCCCCAGAGTAGCAATTAATCTTATTGAAAATACATTGACACACGTTATTAAGACTATGGTCACTGCATTGACTCACTGATGTACTGAGACATATTTTTCCCCAATTCTTAGGTCAAGTAATATTTTTCATTTTTAGTGAAAAAAAAAAAAAAAACCTCTGAACTTTCATAAAGCAGAAACAAAACTGGAACTGGCAGTACTTTGTAGCAGAGCCCTGAATTGTAGACATCTGCATTGCCTAGATATGTAACTTCAGGCATATCAGTAACCAATTAATTTTTCTACCCTGGCTTTCACATGTATATTGCATGTGAGGCCAGAACCTTGAATTATGTTATTTCTAAGGTATCTTTCAGCTCTGACCTATGATAGCTTACATGAACACTGAAATTTTTAACTTTATTTTTTGATACCAAAGAAAAGTTAAATTATTTCAAAAGACAGTAGCAAATCCTCAGATTTTTCTTAAAATAATATAGAAATGGTAAATGCAATTTATATCAAATGTTTTGAGTGAAGCTTATATAGGAATATTAAATAAAATATTTTAATGTATTACAATTGTGATGTATTGAAAATTAGGTACAATTTTGCATTATTTAAGTATAATATTAGGAATAATATTATTTAGGTTTAATCTTGCAAGAAATGTCATAAGGCTATAACTCACACTTCTTTACTTATATTTGATAAATTAAAGAAGAAAAAGAGGGTTACTCAAATGTCCCCAAACCTAAACATACTAATTAAATTACAATAATAGATTCACAGTTTGGTAGACACAATATCCAAACTGTGGAAATGCATATTTCAGTTTTCTTCACTTCTCTATTTTCTGAGTATTCCCAGAGATGTTCAATGCACTTTTGGATCAAAGAAGATCCCAGGAGCTACAATCTTCAGGCTGTGTACTAAGTTGCTGCAGTCTCAGAAAACACTGATCTGCCATTGGTTGCTGGAAGAAGGATGGAGCCACGCCCACTTAGTTAGGGGTCTGAGGCCTGCTGAAGCCACGCCTCTATTTTTAAGGCACAAATCTTCCCAAGACAGTCCACAGCTCTGCCCCCATCCTTATGCTTTTTTGAGCGGCCAACTGATGTGCTCTTATTTCTTTTCATGGTCAAGGTTCTCATTCTTTTGCTGGTAGAGAAGCTTCCTCTTTATCTATATTTGATTATTTGGGAGAGAGTCCACAGAAAAGTTACTTAAGGGCCTGCATCATACAACTCTTTCAGTTTTATAAGCTAACTTTTTTTCCTCGGGATATACCGCAGCCCACTACGGAGCATTCCACTGGAGCTCCTGGGCTCAATCTTGGGTATTGTGCTGGCCTCCCTCTCCCAGGTTGGTTGTGACACTTCCCAACTGGTTCAGCAGATTCTCCTGTGTGTATCTAAGTCTCAAGAACAGAGCCCTAATGCCCTGGAAGATCAGCACAGGCAGCTAGGCATGAGGTGGGAGTTGATGCTGCAGTTGGTTCTGTAGTTGGGGGTCACTCAACATGTCCGAGACTGTCTTTCCGAATTCCTATCCCGAACCACGTAAGACATAAGATCAAATAAGGAAATTCTGCTGCAGTTTGCCTCAAAATTAAATCACGTTTCATTAAAGATTCTAAATTATTGTGGAGATTAGTAATCCATCACAAGCTAGGGTCCAAAGGTTCATAATATCAATAAACTGATATTTTTTCCAAGTTTTAAGCAAACTTTTGATATGTTTCAAAAAATGAAAATAAAAAAAGGACTTTTTCTAATAACAAGGTGATGAAATTTTTAAAAAGTAGTAATGAAATGAAAACTATCTAAAACAAGAGAGTGGGAGGAGGTAAAGGGAACATTGAAAATCACCACATCAAAATAATTCCTATTGGGATTGGAGTCTCTCTCTTAGTTTAATTCCTCTGTGTGGACTATTGCTATTGTGGGTGGTACCATTATTATTATTATTATTATTAATTTAGCTGCCAATATACTGTCCATACAATTGCACAAAATTTGCTTCTCATTTTAGACTATTGCATACTTGTAAATCCTTGCCTATGCCTACAATATAAAATTATTACTTATATTGCCTGACTTATTAATTTCTACAACTATTGCAAAGATTAAACCTTTTCTATCATTGACTATTCTTTCAATTACTCAATTTCAAATTGTTTTAATAAACATACATATGTCAGTATATTCCCTTTTTCTGCTTTATTTTGAATTATCACACAAAATGTTTGGTTAAAACAAATATTTTTAGATATCTGATATCAAACATCATTGATTGCTTTAAAAAATAATACCAATTTACAGTTATTTGTGATATATGAGAATACCTAAACCTTTTAAAGTTTTATGTTCAAATACTAATTATATAATTTAATACTTAAAATATTAGTATGCAATTAGCATGAATAGAAATATCAAATTATTCAAGTTTAATTTCCAGTTTATTGAGAAGAATCATGAATTATATGTGGGTAATCTAGGCCTTTATATTCATCATAGACAAATGCAGGGAAAATTATCCTGTGAATTCTTTAAAGTACATATGAAAGATATTTACCAAGATTTTTCTTTTCTGAGAATCATGAAGTTTGTTTTTCTTTCAGAGATTAAGGCTGTCTAAATTTTGTAGAGATAAAGGTAGAATATTTTTTAAAACATGATTTTCTCTCTTGTATTGCCTCAAATATCATCCTCTGATTGGTGCTCTGTTTTCTAAAATAGATTCCTAACAAGTAAAATTTATACGTTTTAATCATTCATTAAAGTCATATCTGTTTTTAAAACTGCATCTCATTGTTAGGCAGACTTATCTGGTAACACATATAGATAAAAATTGGTTGATCCTCTGCCATGGGGCCACGGCTGCCCTTATGAAATGTCTGGCACCAAGCACTGGAACAGAAAAGGTATTTGTTATGGATAGTCAGGTCCTCAAGAGAAAAGAGGGAGGAGAGGTTGAGCCACAAATAGGCACTTCCTGCTCCAGGATTAGTAAGGAGAGAGCTGCTTCAGGTACCATGGGAAAGCAGTAGCAGGGAAAGAGCCAAAGGTGTGTAGGGGCCAACCTTTGCTTATGTTGGCTAGATGATGAAGAAGGGACTTTTTTCTTAACTACATCCTATTCCCACCAACACTTTCTTGGGGTAGATCCAGGTACTAATATGTATACTAATATATAACAGAATGGATGGTGCCAGGCTGAATATGGTTCAGGGTTGTATAATTAACATAGATTCTTCTTGTGTTACCTTGGCAGCATTCTTGAAATGAAAGTACTGTTATTCTGCAAATTAAAAAATACCTGTACACAACACTCTGAGGCTGAAGGTACCTCACTAGAGGTCTCTTCCTTTCTAAACTTTGATATCTGAGGAACTTGTGTCTTGCTGGCTGTCAGCTGGCATTCACACTTCATTCACAGAAGCATCCTCAGTTTCCTGCCAAACGAGTTGCTGAACATTTTAAAGCCAATAAAAGAGAAGTCTCTCTCTCTCTCTCTCTCTCTCTCCCTCTTTCTCTCTCTCAGTGTTGCATGGTATAATCCTGTTTCTCTTAGCATCCTTACTATATACTATTGGCAGAAACAAATAGCCACTTATGTCTACATGCAAGGGGAGGGATTAAGCAAGAATATGTAGATCAAGAGGGGGGATAAGAGCCTGCCTGACACATCTACTAGCAACTTTTTTAATTCTCATAATACTCCCTGTGTGTGCATCTGTTTGTACACATATTTATATCATCTTGCTTAAGACCAACATGTACATTTCTGTATAATATGCACTTTAAGTAAATGGCTGCCCTTTGAAGGATGTTATTAAAGGATCATCCTCAGTTTAATATAACAAAAGGAACAAAAAAAGAAAAAAATGGTTGAAAAAGTTAGATCATTTTTGACAAATATTCTTTTTAAAATTTCTCTGTATTAAATAAATAGAATATATAAATCTTTGAACAAAGAGAGACACTTATCGTTGGAAACATAGTTAACTTTAAAGATATTCCTTGGAGGCTTTTCTGTTTGAGATACAAGATTCCTGTGCAATTGTCCCTAATAAGATGGAGGTACATTTCAAGTGATAGAAATAGTGACTGAATTAGTTTCTGATGGATGCTGTAACAAATTGTTAGTAAGGTAGTGGCATAAGATAACATAAATTGTATTCACTTATCATTCTGAACTTTAAAAACATTTGAATGGGTCAAAAAGTCTATTATCCCTGGAACCTCTAGAAGAACACCTGTTTCTTGCTTTTCCATTTTCCAGAGCATGTGTGCATCTTGCTCCAGAATCTCCCCTCCATCCTCAAAGTCTTCAGTGTGGCTTCTATCCCTAAATCCCTCTCTGATTCTGGACATCTGTGACACCAGGCTCCCTCTATGATTGCATTTTACTCACCCAATAATTCAGAATAAGATCCCATCTCATGATCTTTTAGTTCATCAACCTGAAAAGTCTATGTACTGTTTAATGGATTAAGATGTGAACATTATCGGGAAGCCATTATTCACCATACCACAATGATTTACGTGGGGGCTTATTTTCCTCATGTATTAAGTCAGGAGATAGGAATATAAAGAATCAATAATATTCAAGTCAACCTCTCTCTCTCTTCTCTCTCTCCTTTCCTTCATGTCTGCATGATAGCTGCTGCATCCTAACCATCACATCCACATTTGTATGAGGAATGAAGGGGGAAATAAAAGCATGAGTTAACTTCAGAGCATAATTTAATAACCAAAATTCTCCCAGAGTCTCCTTTAGATAGCAACAGGGAAATAAGGATTTAGTTTTCACAGCCAGAATTGAAAGATAAAAAAGAAAGAGTGACATTAGATTTGATATATTTATTCTTTGAGCCATTTGATAGTTTATACCATCATTTCAATACCTTATTACAGGAAAATTTTATATCATGCTAATGGAAAATGTGTCCTGTGTTTTCCTACTTGAAAAAGAAATCTTTTGGTAAATGAAATGATTTCATCAGTCATCTTCGTGAGAACTACTTTAATAAATATGATTTCTTCTCTTCTCAAAAAGGTAGAGAATTCATGAGTACAATTTCCATATTTACACCCTGATCCTACAAAGAGTTCCATTAGTCCTATGTAATCCCCTATTATTTGTTTTCCTCTTGGGACAATGAGTAGAGATTTAAGAATGAACCTTAAGAAATTAGGTTCTGTAGCTTTCAGCTGTCAGTGAATTAGAGCTGTCGCCTTTCTGGTTTCAACCTTCATGGTATGGTAACTAGAGGGCTGTCAATCAACTTTGTCTGAATATATTTCAGACAGAATGGAACAGAGCAAATGCATTTTGGAAATGAATTTTGAACAGTTCAGCAGAAGAGAGGTTTTCTCTCACAGGAACAAGGCATTCAGCAGGAGTTAAGGTCAGAACTGACGTACTTCTGTCAAAAAGCTCACAGATTTACACTTTGGAGCCCTAGGGTCATCTTTGGAATCCCCTGCCTGTCCTTGTCTGAACAGGGATTTGAGCATTTTGACCCTCAGGGCACTAAACAAACATTTCTTTCAAGTTGGCTTAGTTTAAGACAGAACATTGTATACCATTGTGCATTTCCTTCTGTGCAGATATTTAGTAACCAATCTTTATTATTTGAACATTTCAAGACTATTGTATTTTATTCAGTGCATACTGTAAGATGTTATAGAACAGGGTAGTGTTCTGATTATCCAAAATAGAATAATGTTTTTTCTGATTCAAAAGCAATTCTTCCACTAAAGATACATAACTCCTAAGACTTGAAAACAGTTATGTTCAATTTAGTGTTCTGGCACAGTTTCATATAATTTTTGTGTAAATTTGAGGTTGTACAGTCTTATTTCCAAGAAAAACAAAATAAATTTCTACCTTTAAAATAAAGAGAATGGGAATTGTTATGAATGGTTCTTATCTTAAAATATTTTTTTAATAAAAGAAACTTCATATGCTTACTCTCAACCTAAACCAAAATGTTATATATTATTTTTGAGAGTAAATCTTTAATTGGATGGTTCTCTGAAGTGGAAAAGGAATCTATTAAAATCTTACAGCTATGAAATGAAAATATTAATACATTTTTCTAATAATAGATCCAAGTCCTAAAATTTTTAGAACTCAATCATAATTTATCTGTCAAAATTAAGTATCTGTTAAGAATTCTTTCATTATTCTACAATACTTTAGTGAAGTCCAGAGCTTTCAACGAAAGCATAAAAGCCTTCATCATAAAGTGTGTATTCCAAAATTACTTTCAAAGAGAGAAAGTCTTCTACCTTTTTTCTTTCCACATTTTTCTGTCATATTGGAGAATGTAACAACTCCTGTCTGAACTGTGATAGATGTGTGAGATCTCTGATAATGGCAAGGAAATTTGAAGTGTGAAAAATATGTTGATCTATGCCTTCTTTTTACTGTGTTTAATAGGCCTTGCTTTTAATTTTTATAGTCATGTGCAGATATAATTTTGTAAGGCAGATTTATGGTTGAATTATACCTGTATACATAGTTTCCAAAGCATACCTCACATACAAAAGGCACTTAACATATTTCTTTGGAAAAGGAGAAAAGGAGGAGGCATAGAATAATTCCCACAGTTGCATGTTTCCTTTCTCTGTTCCTATTCACCCACCTCTAGTATGTATGCATTGATGTTAATCCAATACAAACTATCAGATACTCGGTGCCTTCACATCTGTTGTAAACCTGTGTGACCATTACAAAAACATATTTCTGATTTGTATACCTTTCATTCCTGGTTGAAATAAAGTAGAAAAACTGCCAGACTTGATAAACATTGATGGAACCCTCAGTCTTGAATAAGCTGAATAATTTCCATTAAATTGGTATGATTCCACTAACAGAAGTTCTCTGTCCTTATGACACTATTCTATCTATCTTAGACTAGATTTTGGATACTTTTTTTCATTAATTCATAAAGGAATTGTGTACAAGAAGCATATGTATCATGGATTTAACTTGCACATATCTGATAAATAATTGAAAGGAATGCTTTTTTAAAAAGTTATGTATTAAAAATTTTAAAGTAACTACATAAAAGCAAATGAAGCCACTTAGTACTATGAAAAATACATTTCTTAACACTTTTCTTATTCATTTGATTCTGGACAATGACCCAAATCTATTTCTATCAGTTATCCAAAATGTTATTCATTTCTCCTTCATGTCAAAATGAAATAACATATAATTCAAAAACATTTCTTCAGGAAAGAGTTGTTGGACAAATGACCACTTAAATACTTGGTTTCTGGGAACATTAAGGTCACGTCTGCACTAGAAATGTGAAGACATAAATGAGACAAATTTTCAAGATGAAGTAAAGCTGAAAGCTCTTCTGCCAGGGCAGAGCAGCTGCCCAGCTAAATTATAAAACCATAATGTGCATGACTTTATCCTCCAATAAAATGGGAATTATACTACAAGCCAATTCTGTCAGAGGATGTTATAGAGATAATGATATAATGTCATTTAAGTGCTTTCAGTGTCTCGGATGAAAGAAGATAACTTTTTCATCCTCAGTAAAGAGGAGACCCATGATCACTAACATTTCACATTGCTAAATGCACCTTCTTTAGAAAAGTGATGTTATTAAAATGATACCTAAGGCTATTCCACTAAACCTACTCTAAAGCCATATTCATCAATAATAAAGGAGTGGGTGCGTAGCTCATGTTGGTGTCTCCACGTTATTAATTCTTTTTGTTAGATTAACAGTCACATTCAAGGGCATTGACTGCGAGGCTGACTATAGACATGAAGAAGATTCCAAGACAAAAAAAAGTGTTTTCTTTAAGTAAGGAGTTCTTTTAATTAATATGCATATGTTAGTGAAAGGTCATCTTCTACAATGAGAAGTAAAACCAGACTCAGGTTATAAAACCTGGATGCTCTTTTAAAATGTCATATCCTTCCACTGTCCACTAGATTTCATTAGATATACTCAAGTAATCTCTCCTCTGAGCCAACACATTCAAGGGACATAATCAATTTTACTTGGTTCAACCAAAGTGTCAGGTATATCAAAAACTTACACAGTATTAAATTGGGCCATGACCCTCTCTTGACTTGCTATGCTTTACAAGTCTGATGAATAATTAATTAGCTATATTGTCAATAAAAAAATATCAAAGGGCAGGTTCTTTTGCATTTACTTTTCCTTTGGCCCCTGTTGTGCTGTAAGTTGGTGCAGTTTCTTAAAACACATGGTTCTATATTTGGAGATATGAAATGCTTTGAAGTATTAACAAATTCCCTCAAAGTATCAAAACTTTAATACCTCTATAGGAAAAACATTGTGGTAAAATAATAAATCCCTCATAACAGAACCTGTGAATGACAAAACACACAATTGCTTGACAGATCAAAAATTCTTCTTGAGAGATTCACTCAAATGAAAATAATAGTAATAGATTTTGCTTTAGCCTTCAAATAATTATGGCTGTATATAAGCTTAATGTTTTGGCTGTGGCAATCCTCTAATTATAAAATGCATATTGGGTTTTTATGATGATTGTCATAGATATGTTTTCATGATTCAGTTCCATCCAGTGAAAATATTGATGTCTGGTGAAACATCAATATGGGTCATAAAGAGACTGAAGGAAAAGATGGTCTGTCTACTGGCATTGGTGTGTCAAGTCTGCGCATGGACAACTTCTGCAAATAACCAGCGCCAATATGTTGCTGATGAATTAACAAAAAAAAGAAGTAAAAAGAATGTGTATCCTTGGTGATGCTGTTGATAAATGGAGTTGAAAAAATGGGAACAATATCTACAGATTTTGTAATAATGATTCTCGATGTTTATATAAGTTGACCTCAGGTTTTCTAATGTTTGCAGCCAAAACCAGCTTAATTTATACAAGTGCCTGAGTTAGAACCATATATATATATGGACTTCATATTTTGTCCAATCAATTCTGACCACTGAATTTGAGCAAAACACCACTGAATTTGAGCAAGAGTTTCAGTGGATAAGTGGTTGACAATTAATTACTGTTTTCATGGAATTTATTGATTCTTATGGACTCCTGTCTATTCCTTTCTAGCATAAATTCTCTTCTGTATCACAATTTGCACTTTTCTATTCAAATGTTATATACCTTGAAATTTTCAGTTTGGCTTTATGAGAAAGTAACACTGTCTTAATTAATCCTGAATGTTAATTGTGTGAGGAAAACTGTCCCACTATTCATACAAATCATTAATAGTCAATGTGTTGCATATATTAACATTAAACTATCCCTTTGTGTTAACATTGTTTCTTCCTCTTAAAAAATAGCCAGTTTTTTTGCTCAATTTTGTTGTGAACCTAAAACTATTCTAAAAAATATTTAAGAAAGGGCCAATTTTATTTTAGCAAATTATGTTAAAACAGTAACTTAATATGCCTTTTTATATACATAATGGAATGCTACTCAGCATTAAAAGAGAATAAAATTATGGCATTTGCAGGTAAATGGATGGAGTTGGAGAATATCATGCTACGTGAAGTAAGCCAATCCCCAAAACCAAAGGCAGAATGTTCTCTCTGATAAGTGGATGCTGATCCATAATGGGGAGAGGAGGGGCAGGAAGAATGGAGAAACTTTGGGCAAAGGAGAGGAAGGAAAGGGGAGTGGGTATGGGGACAGGAAAGATGATGGAATGAGATGGACATCATTACCCTAGACACATGTATGACTGCACATGTGCAACACGACACCTTGTACAACCAGAGCAATGAAAAGTTATGCTGCAGTTATATAAAATAAACCAAAATGCATCCTGCTGTTATATATACTTAATTAGAATAAATAAAAAATTAAAATCAATGTGCCTTTTTAAATCATAAAATATTGCTTATGCACATATATTGGCAGGATCAATTCATAAATGCTTTCTTCATTATTTTCACATCTAGGTTTACAAGGTGCTTGGTCAGTAACATTATTTTCTTTTAACATATTTGACAAGTTTTGAATGAGGGATGTTACTTACCTTCAGAAAATTATTTGTGAATAGTTTCCTCCTCCTGTATTTTGCTGAAAGGATACATATACATTTGACATTACTTCTTCTTAAGCATCATATATTATATATTCTTTGCTTTAAGTACTTAAAGCCATTTAAATTTTAATTAATTTTGGTAGCCATGTTTTTAAGGATGTTTTATTTTACTTTAAATTTGGAATTTATATAATGTTATTTATAATATACCATTATTTTGATAGCATAGACCCTGTTGTGCTTATATTTTCTATAATTTCCATTATTAGCAACTTATCTCTTTATCTCTTGATCTGTTTTGTCAAATATTTTATAAGTGTTATAGTTAGGATATGAGGTAACCCCCCAAAAAGCTCCTATATTACTGCAGGAACATTTGGAGGTGAAAAGATTAGATTATGAAAGCTCTAACCTAATTGGTCTATCCTAGTTTGAACAGACTAAACTGGTGATAATTATTGGAAGGTGAGGCCGTTTTCTAGCTGTCTAAAAATGTAGTCTAAAGCAATGTTTCAAAACTTTGTTTTCGAATGTAAATATTTGAAGCTCAAAATTTCTCTGTATGAACTGCTTTAACTATGTTGATTAACTTCTGAGTATTTGGTGATTTTTCTAGATATTTTTCCTGATTTTGACTCAATTTAAGAATTGTCAGAAAAATATTTTCCAATATTTCAGTCTTTTTATGTTTATTGGGTCTTTTTAAATGGAATACCATATCATTTATCTTGGTAAAATTTTTGTGTGCATTTGATAAAATGTGTATTTGTAATTGTTGGGCACATTTTGTCAATGTCAATTATATCAAGAAAGTCATTTGTCTTCTTCAGATCTTGTATAGATCCTAATTTTAAAATTTTGTCTACTTTATCAATTACTGAAAGATCACATTATTATCTTCAGCTATGAGTATTTATCTATTTATCCTTCAGTTATTTCATGTATTTTGAACATGTTGTAGGTCCTGCTATATTTGATCACTGAATGTCCCCCAAAGTTCCAGACACTAAAGGTTGATCCCAGGGTGGTGCTTCTGGAAGGTAGGGGAAACTTCAAGAGGTAGAACAAAATGAAAGGTCCTTAGATCATTGAAGGTGTGGCCCTAAAGACCACAAGCTGTGCCTCTTTCTCTCTTTTGCTTCTTGGACTTGAGTGAATGGTTTTGCTCTACTCATGATCCTGAGGATATCCTGTGCCAAAGGCATTGGAGCCAATTGATCATGTATCATTTGGCTCCAAGACTGAGCCAAATAGACCATTTTTATTATAAGTTGACTATCTCAGGAACTTTATTATAGTGAGAGAAAGCTGAATAATACAGGTTCAGAGACACATCATTATTTAAAAACTAATTAATTGACCCTAATAATATTTTGATTTTTCCCTCTTTATTTCGCGGTAAAAGTCTTTGCATGAAAATCTACACAGTCTGGTGGTAATGTACCACTAATCTTCCATATCATTAGTATTTTTATGGCATCTTTTACTTTCATGTTTAACTTGAACACTTCTGTGTCTTTGTATTGAAAATGTTTTGTCCTAGATAATATGTTTGGGCTTGTTCCACTACTACTCTTATTCCTTCCTTTCTACTTCCTTCATTCCTGTCTTTTCTTTGTCTTCCTTTCTTTTTTGCTTCCTAAAAATCTAGCGAATGACTCTACCTTTTATTTGGAGTGCTTCATCTAATTAATGGAACAATCAATCTGATTGAATTTAGTTCTCCCACTGTTTTTCTTTTTTTGCATTTTATTTTTTTTAAACTCCTCAATCCCTCATTTCTTACCTTTTATTGGTTTAAGTACTTTCTAATAACTTAGTCTTTGGGCTTCAGTATGCATCTTTAAATAGTCATGATTTCCCTAAAGGTAATATGATAGGACTTTGTGTAGAATTTATGAGTTTTATAATGCTTTCATTCCAATTACCTCTACATTATTTGTGCTATTGTTACAAGTTCCACCTTTTGTATAATAATTTTAGCTTTAATTAGTCATAAATCTTTTATAAAATTAAAAATACCTGTATTTTCCACATATTTTTGTTTCTTGATTTTTTGAATCTGTAGATCTGAATTTCCATCTGATGTTAATTTACTTTAAACAAACAAAAAATCCTGTATCATTATTTTGTAGTTCAGAGAGCGCCTGACAAATAATTTTTTCAGTTTCTTTTTTTAATATGAAAATGTTATTGTGTCAACTGCAATTTAAAGAATGCCATTGTTAAATGTACATTCTTGGATTGATAGTTTTATTTTCTTGAACAATTTAAAGTCTTTGTTCTGTTTCTCTCTGGCTTACTGTTTTTCTCATGAGTGACTACTTTCCACCTTCTCATAGTATTCTGTACATAATATGTAAATTTCTTTGCTTCCTTGGTCTTTGCTTTTTGTCATTTGTATTATGGAATGTTTACTTTGGTTGTCTTTATATTTTTCTTGTTTAGCATTTGTGTGACTTCTTCAACTTGCAGGTATAAATCATACCAAATTTGTTATATGCTTTAGACCACTTAATTTAATCCCATAGGTTGATGAGTCTATCTTGTATAAATTTTATAATTTATATTACTCTCTCTTCAAATTAATTTACTTATTCTTCTGCATTTTAAATGCTGTTGCTAAGCCAAATTTTTTCTTTCACTTGTTGTACTTTTTTTCAATTTTAAAATTTCCATTTGTTTTTATTTTCGTTATCTCTTCAGAGAGTCTGTATATTTTAATCTAATATGATTATATATTCTTTCAGGTTCTTGACTATATTTCAAATAGTTCCTTTAAATCTCTTTTCTGCTTCTGCTAACATGTGGGGCATATGGGAATTTGTTTCCGCAGACTTTTTTTTTATCTTGGATTGTGTTTTTCTATTTTTCTATCTCTACTTGTGTCTGTATTGTTTTTCTTACAATGGATATTTTGAATAGTATTGTATAGACACTATAAAATAGTATTTTATAGACCCACTTGTTTACATTTCTTCAAACAAGGTTTATTTTTCCTCTAATAAGTAATTAACTTGTCTGGGCTCTGACTCCAAACTTTTGTTTTCTCTGGAATGGAATAAAGCAGAAGTCTCTGCCCGATGCTTGTTGATAATAGCTGCTGATACCACTGGATACCCTGGCATTTCCTTCTTATATTCATTGTTCAGTGAACAACCAATAATATGTACTAAGCTCACAGACATATCTTAGAGCTCAGCTTCTCTATTTTGTCTGGACTAGTTTTTGTTTGTTTATTTTAACCACTCCATTAGTTCCGTATTTTAATCAGCTTTTATGTCCTGTGACCAAAAGACCTGATAAGAATACCTTAGAGGAGGAGAAGTTTATTATGACTTACTGTTTCAGAGGTTTAGTCAATGATTGACCAACTCCACATCTGTGGGCCTGAGATGAGGAAGAACATCATGCAGAAGGGCATGGCAGACTAAAGCAGCTCAAGAAATGGAAGACAGAAAGCAATTCAAGATATGAAAGACAGAAAGCAGACAGAGCTCTGCTCACCAGGATAAAATATATGCCCCCAACACACACCACCACTGACCTACCTCTTGTAGTTGCACCTTCCCTGTGTAAATTACCACCCAGTTAATCAATATAGATGGATAATATGCCAATTAGGTTACAACTCTCATAATATAATCATTTCACCTCTGTATATTCTTGCATGCTATCACACATGAATTTTTGCAGGACAACACTTGTTGATGTGAGGTGTCCCCCAAAAGCTCATGTATAAGATAGTACAAGAGGTTTAGAGGTGATATGATTGGGTTATGAAAACCTTAATCCAATCCGTGCATTAATTTCCTGATAGGGATTAAGTGGGTGGTAACTGAAGGCAGGTAGGATGTGGCTAGAGGAGATGATTCCCTGGGGGTATGCCTTTGGGGTTTATATTTTGTGTACATTGAGCAAAGCTCTCTCTCTCTTCATGATCATGTCTGAACAGCTTTCATTCACTGCATATTTCTGCCATGATTTTCTGCCTCATCTCAGGCCCCAAGGAATGGAGTCAGCCAGCTTCATACTGTGGTCTCTAAAACTGTGAGCTCCAAAGAAATTTTTCTTCCTCTAATATTTCTTGGGTCTTCTGGTCACAGCAGCAGAAAACACCACATATCCCAACCATAACACCTTCAGTTCTGTAGTCTGACTCCTGAAGCAATTAACATTGCTTAATTCGCTCTACTCTACTTGAGTTTAAGGTATACCATCACGTAAAAAAGCGAGATAGCAATTTGACCAAGAGCCCTTCAATTCATTCAAGGGTCTAAATTTTTCAATTTCTGTCCATTTTGGTGAGCCTTGATTTTATGAAAACATAGATTTTGAATACTTTGCCATTAATTATTACATGTGGGTGATAATTCTGATCAAGGTATTTTGTGATAATGTTTTGATTAATGTAAATAAAAAGATTTCCTTCCTATAAAAGTACAAGAGGCAGTAATAATAAAACATTAGTCAATATCTTCCTATAAATCCTCTGAAATATACTTATATCAAGATGTCATACTCAAGAACCTTATTTTATTAAAAAAATAGAGTTTAGATTAAAATCAAGAGAAATGGGGAAGACAAAATCTTTTTTGGGGGGAGGGGGTACTGGGAATTGGACTCAGGGGCATTTGACCACTGAGCCACATCCCCAGCTCTATTTTGCATTTTATGTAGAGACAGGGTCTCACTGAGTTGCTTAGCACATTACATTTTGCTGAGACTGGCTTTGAACTCATGATCTTCCTGTCTCAGCCACCCAGACTGCTGAGATTATAGGTATGTGCCACTGCACTTGGCAGAAAAAACATCTTAAATAATAGAAAACTAATGAAAGGTTTTGACTAAAAGTATCTTATATTCCTGTGGGATAACAGTTTAATGATCTAAATTATCTTTTCTGTATCAGTAAGTGTAGGTCAATCATGAACACCTCAAATAACTCATGAAATGCATTTCAGTAGTGGAATAAATCTCTGACCACATCAAAATCTTTTCTTAGAAACTAACCTTGTTCTTACATGTTTTCAATGATGGACAATTATAAGGACCTGAGCAGTTCAAACGGTGAAGAACAATTAAACCTACACTCAATTCAATCCCATCTATTGGTTGAAAATTCATGAAATTCAAATACTGTGAATAGTGTTGGATAAACATGCCCTGGGTTTTAGGCTGAAAGCTAGGAAAGGAAAAGAAGAATATAGTATTCAATGAGTTTATTGAATCACCATGATAGAAAGGTTTCTGCTTCAGCCTAGTGTCTACTGTATACATAGTGTCCTACAGTTGAGAAGTTCATGAAGACTTAAATATCTGGAGTCATTCTGGAACAGCAGAGCCAAAAATTAAAACTTTGAGATCTATTGAGGAACTGCTATTGAAGAAGGCTACTCATTTCTTTCTTCTTTTTGTTTTTTTTGTTTGTTTGTTTGTTTTTGTTTTAGAATTCAACACTATAAAGTTGAAGATAGATATCAAAGGGAAAACACAAGAACTTTTCACCTAAGCTCACATACTTGATAGTCAGATGAAAGTATCAGCACTTTTTCTAGGTTTTCAAACTAAACAGAAGGAATAATAAAAAAAATCAACTGAGACCTATAGAAATAGAATTTTATATATCTAGCTAAAATAATTTAACTGAAAATAGTTTTTTAACATGACTTTTTCCTCCATCAAGGTAAAAAATGACTTTAACTTAAAATTATTAAGAATAACTAAGAAGAGGATATAGCTATATAATTTGAAAAGAAACCCATTGACTAAGAAACATACATTAAATAAATGGGTTCATCAATCATACTTTGTCACAGAGCAGTCTTATAATTTTTCCAACAGTGTAAAATGTTGATTTTGTCAGCATTTTTGATGCAATATAAATTCTATAAAAAAGAGTTCCCATGAACATAATCAACTGCATCCCAAGCGATGCTGGATAGTTATAATTTTCCTCAGTGCAGTCTGCAAATGTTTACAATCGGGTGGCCATATTAAATGAAGTAACTTTCTGGCAGAATGCAATTTCTGACTAGGCACTCATGTTTATCAAACAGATTCATTATATCTTATTTATACCTTAAAGAAGCGTTTTCTGTTTTTAACAAACTCAGCACTCCTAAAATGATGCTTGCTTGTGGCACCTGACTAAAAGAACAGTGTATGAGGGGTGACTGTGATCTTTTTTTTTTCCTTTGTGCAGAGCCAAATATATAACATCAAAATTATATATTGGCACCGTGTGTAGTTTTTCTATGTTTCATAATTTTCCTCATAAATGCTATTGTTTGAAATGTGAACACGTATTTCAAGAAAAGCTTATTAACATTTTTTGAGCAAATGCTTTGGCTCACATTTTGATATTTATGTGTCAAGGTGATTGTTTAAATAAATTAAGAAATCTACTTTTTAAATGAAACTATATCATATATAAATAAATACAATATAGAAGCATATATGAAAATTACTCTAATTTGTTATATTGGAAAGAAATAAAAATCATGTAATATTGAAATTAAAGGTTAAAGTTGAGAAGTAATGCAGAGGGTTCATTAAGATGTAATTCTTCACTTATACTTTATTTTCTTTCTTTGCAAGTTAAGAGAAGAGGGATAAAGAAGTGGGAAAAATGGAGCAACAATTGATTTTCTTCTTCATGAATAGTTGAGGACTGAAAATTGACTCATACATTCAATCTATTCATTAGTAAGAAGAAATTTGCAACTATTCTGTCTTCTTCAAGGGAAATTGAGCTAATATTTTTGAACACTTGTGACTCAGACACTACATCCTGAGATTTACATATGGCATCTTCATTCATAAACATGATGCCATCACAGTTTTCAAGTGATGGAGGTAACCATCTTAGTGAAGTAATACATGTTTTCTGCAAGGAAGAAACATTAGATAGGTATTACACTACTTAACTATTTTCTAACTTCAATTCTAATGCTAAATGTTGGCCTAGAGATACAATTTTCTCTTTGCAGAATGGTATCTGTCTCTCCACAGGAAGTTATTTCTGAAACTGCATATGGAAAGTAGCAGTGTAGTTGGTTAATGCTAAGTCATGTTAGTATAAGCCCTGTCCAGGGTTTTCTCCTTCCATTCTTCTTTCCTCTTTTCTTTATTTAGCCATTTCCTCTCTACATTGTTATGATAAGAGTTGCTCAGTAACTGGGGCCGGGTTTAGAACATTTGTGCTTTACAGTGTACACTAAATTTCAGATGGAAAAAAACGATTTGTTAATATTTTATTTGCATAGCTATCATTTCTATTCTATGGGATGAAATCCTATGATAATCATCACTTCATATTTGGCTTCTAAAGAGAGATTACAGAAATAATTTGTTTTTAATAAAAACAATTAATAAATATCAATTTTCTCAGAGGACATTCACCATCAGCTGATATTTAAATCATTTGCCATGATCTTTTTTTTTTTTTAATATTTTGTTTAGTTGTAGATGAACACAATATCTTTATTTATTTTATGTGGTGCTGAGGATCGAACCCAGTGCCTCACTCATGCGAGGCAAGCGCTCAACCACTGAGCCACAGCCCCAGCCCCTTGCCATGATCTTTGTCAGTGGTGCTTTCAATTTTAAACTTCTCAACTCTACCAGATGCACAGTTTTCAATGATAAAAGCTTTTGCTTAGCATTTCATTTCATCGACTTCATGAAATTTTGCATTTCGCTAAGATATACCTAAGTTGACTTTGTAATCATTCTTACTTCATTTGCATTTTATCTTAAGATATTTGTAGCACCAAAAAGTGAGCAAGAAGTTTCTAAGCATAACTGCTTGTCTACTAATATATATGTGTATACATGAGAATTATGGAAGTAGTGGTGGATCTTTTAATAAGAATTATACTTAGTGTTTGCTATTGTAGTAACATTGTTTTCATATTATAAAATTATTTCATTCCTTTTATCATCTTGTAAGTGCAGGGAGTCCAATATCTAATATTTTTATTATGAAGCTTTTTTGCTTTTCTTCAAGGAATAGTTATAAGAGAACTGAAGTAAGAAGTAGAAATTTTAGAATAGGAGAAAGGAAATGAGACAGAAGCAAAATTAGATGAAGCAGACTCCAGACTAGGACATTGCCATTTTTTTTTCTCAGCATAATGGTCTCCTCCCCAATTTTTCAGTGATGAAGAATGAAAATTGATTTTAGAATCAATTATAAACCTTTGCTGTTTTTTGTTTAATATCCATTTATAGTTCTCACTTCAAAGTGCATTTGAAAATGCATAAACCTTCTCCAGTTTCTTATTGTTATCACAGTGTGCTGAGTTAAGAATCCCATGAGGTAATAATATATCAATGTAACAGAAGAAAAATTAAGAAAAGCAAATGGTCACAGAATTTCCAAACAAAGGAGAAGGGAAATTTGCATCAGGATAAAATAAAGCTTTTATTTAGGGAACTCATTATTGGGATTTTTAAAAGTAGAATTTTATAGAAAGGGAATCTATTTGTGAGTTTTTCCTTTAATACTCTGGAGGGATTGTAGAAACCTGGTAGTGAAGAGAAGTGAATATCTTAGATGAGGGCCAGAGTCGTTCATAGCCAGTCATAAAACAAAAGTAAAAAACAGAAGCTATGTTACTTATGAGAATATTGAGGGGTTTTATAAAGAGTGCTATCTTTTCAATATTGACCTTTTTTATTTTATGCTATTATGCAATTATTTCTGCTTTGTCATCAATCCTTCTTTAAAAGCCTACTGAAATCAAAGGTTTGTGCTGGTGGATCTGTGCAAATAAATGAGGAAGGGCTTTTCCAATACCAATGAAGGAGAAAGCAGGAATGTGGAGTCAAGTTGCACAAGACAAATATCCCACCATATTTTCTCCCAAAGAATTTTCAGAAATATTGAGGAGTTGGATATGATGAGTTGCACACTTTTTGACATGGTATGTAGTAGCATTATTGCTACTACAATATTTTCCCCCAAGGAGAAATGCTTGGGGGCATTTTGTTCTCTCATGAATGGATATTATATGAATATTACAGTCAAGACACTCAGATGCAACAAAGTGACATGCACAGGTATGTCACAGGAATATAATATGGAATGTAGGGAAATGCTAGAGTCAAAACCTACAGCCTAGCAATGTTCAGAATGGCTGAGCTCTTTGATGGTGTTAGGAGTAGGCGGGCAGGTAAGGCTATACCTGAGAAACCTCTTTCAAGATACTTCAGGTTAGTCCTCTCACTTAGAGATTTACCAAGTCCTGTTTAGAATATTTTCCTTTATGTGGTAGCAGACAATATAATGAAAGATTCTGAGGGACCTATAGAAAATCACTGAATTTGACTCACCTCTTTATTGATACTGGTATTGTCAGAAGGAAAATATCCTGACCAGCAATGAAAGATGTTAAATCACTCCTTGTTGGATGTTTATTTATCATGTTAGGGTAAGTCTTTTATTATTAAATGATGCAATACTATGAATTAAGGACATATCATAATTCAATTAGCTTAAAATTAGAAGAGTTGCACAAATCCTGCCTAAACATTCATTGATTTTTGTTTGTTTGTTCATGAAAAATATGTCACGATAGAATTTAAAGTTAGGCAGGTCTGGGATTGAAACACAGCTCTTCCTCCTATTAAATTCCAATGTTAGTTTGAGGAAGCTACTTATCTTGGTCCTGTTTTTCCCAAATATTAAAAGAGGATGATAATACCTTTGTTCTATCCATTTAGGTTGCAGTAAGAATCACAATCCGTAGCCAGCATCATGGCACACTCCTGAAATCCCAGCTACTCCTGAGGCTCAGGCAGGAGGATCACTGCTATAGTATGTGTCCATGTGATATAAATATGCATATCAATAAAGTTAACAAACCTATAACTACAGACAAGTAAAAGGAAACAAGTTCATTATAAAGAAATCAAGCAAAAACAGATATTCCCTTAATGTGGCAAAATCATGAAAATAAAGCTTGAAAATAATTGATTATGCACCAAATATTTATAAGAGGAAATGGTTTGTAGAGTATAAAATATTAACTTAAAATTAATTAAAATGTAATTATTGTTACAAATGCAAATCGTGGCCCTAATGGCTGTCATATACATCACTTTAACCCCTCCTCGCCGTCCCACAATGCACAAACTGCTTTTCACACTTACCAAGGTAGAGTCAGTGGTTCACAGGTTCTGAAAATTACGTTTCTAACATCGCAAGGCAGGTTTGGCTTATCAGACACATTGATCCATAATTAAGGAATGCCTCTGTCCTTTGGTTATTTTCACTCTGCACAGCCACCTTTTGGTTTAGTTACTTCTTGCCATCAAAGATGTGACTATTTTGCTCTGTGTTTCAGCAACAAAACACTTCTGATAAAAAAAAAAAATTATGTTGGCTGGTATCATGTGGCAAGATATTTTTTAAATTTTAATTTAAAAAATATATTAAAATTCTACTAGGAGATGTAATAAACCTGGCAATATTGAAAGAAAAAGCACTTCCAGTCAATATGAGGACTCTAAGCTGCTCAAGCCAGCAATTTCCCAATTAGTGCAATTATCCCTGAGATTCTTATTAACTAAGGTCACTGTTGGCTCTTTTCAGGTTAACTGGGGAATGCTTAACAAAGGAGAAGGAAAGAAATAGCCATCATATTTCATAAGACATGGTTTTTAATAATGTGACTTTAAAAAATTAATTGGTTCTATAATAATGGTCCCCAAAAGCAAATGAAGTCAGAATCATAAGTGAATCAAGAATACATTTAGATCTCTTGCATAAAATTGCAATGGTTAGCTAAATTTGGGGAAAATAGCATGCATTTATTAAATTACTTCCTTACTTGCTGCTATAAATTTCAATAAATATAGAAACAGGGAAAAAGTCTGATTTTTAGCTCTTCTTATATGGCAAAATCTCACATTTAAATGCAGAATTAAGAACCATATGAAAGTAATATGGAAGAGAGTTATTTTCAAAATCTGTAATTAGTGAATAAATGTTTAAGAAGAGGAATATTTGGGTCAACACTAAATAGGAATATGTGCATGAGAAATTTTGAAAAAAATCATTTTCTCTTCAGATAGAATGGATATTTAGATTAAGTTCTGGGCAGAACAATTTGAGGAACTCTGAAATGTTAATTTCTGAAATTGTTAAAATGTTAATTTCAGATGGAACAAGATTACAGAGTGTGGTAAACAATTGGTTCAATTCACAGCAAGTAGGATGGGCTGGCCCATCAAAACTCCCCCCAAATGACACACTTCAAAAGATTGGGGAGGAGGAGCCCAGGGACCTTGCCATTATAATATGAAAGTATGATGTATTCAAAATGGGAAATTTTATAGATTATTAGAGTTTAGAGTACATTCATTAATTCCAAAAGGAAACACAGCAGGAGGAAATCTGGAAATCATATTTCGTTTCTACTTTCTTTATTTCTTCAACAAATGTTATGGATATTGTATCCCACAAAAACACTAGGAGAAAAGATTAAAATGGGTATGAAATATTCTCTGCTAAAAAATACCCCTGTATTAGTGGAGGACATAATGATAATGGCAGTTAATTTTAATTCAGATAAAACAGGACAAGTACTCATCAGAAAGAGCAGAAAGTTGATGAAAATTAGTAACTCGCAGAGAGAAAAGAAAGATGCTGTGGAGAAAATCTTTTAGTCCACTGACTGTCTAGAAAATCAAGAGATTGAGGTGGGCAAAGGGTCACAGGAGGAAGAAGGAAAGGCATTTCTATATGAGGACTCTGGCAAATAGCAAACTGGCAAGAGTAAAATCTAAATAACCATTGGAATTAGCCAATACTCTAGTGTTTATAGAATAGAAGGAGGAAAGGGGGTATACAATAAGAAGTAAAATTAATAAAACTGTCATGGTAAACTCGACTACAAACTGTGTGTGTGTGTGTGTGTAGGGATGGAGAACTATCACAGCCAGACTATGCCTTTTTATTTTATTTTCCAGTAAGGCTAGGAGGAAAGCTTAAAAGAGATTTTGAGCAAAGGATTGACATAAAAGTATTGAAGCTCTAATAAGAAACTTGAAGAAGGGTGGATTGAAGAGAAACATCTTTGAAGCTAGTCCAAAAGTAAAACTGAGAAACGGTAAGATTCAAATTAAAGGGGAGGGGAAAACTCAAAACAGATATAAGATGTATTCCAGAAATAAAATCAATAGGACATATGAAGAATAACCTCAGATTTTAAGGGACTGAATTGAGCAGCATAGTGGAGGGGTGCAGGAAACAGCATGAGCATTTTGCGGTTATTCTCCTTAATTTAGCACATGACATGAACTAAATTATTAAAACCTGCAATTATAATTGATATTGAATGCATAACAACAGTTGCAAAAAAATTCAAAAACAACTTTGAAAATTTAAAAGGCCCATGATTGTTAAACCAGATTATTACATGGCAGTTATTTTTATGTCATCTGAATTGATTCCTAGCATCAAGAGCTCACAATATACTTAATGCTTTTATCATCAAAACAGGCTAGATAACCAGAGTACTCTGTTGTATTAGTGTCAATCACATCCTAAGGCAAAGACTACATTTCTATAAAAGGTTACTAAAAACTTAGAACTTTGAATCCAAAATATTTTTACTGAAAATTTAGACTACTTAATAAATTTGAGTTAGAAATTTAGTGTTGAGGGTTTTACCACAATACTAATTATGAATATATTTAGATTCTTTATGTGAAAAAAAGCTGTCCTAAAAATTGTCATGTTTTAAATTCATACACTCGTCTCCAGAAATTTGCCTCTAAGTGTGTATCATGAAAACTATTATACAGTTACCTTTTAAATTAAACATCACGTACAAATGCAAGTTAAATGTAATTGCATAATGCCTCTTAATTACTTGTTTAATAACTGTCAGACCTCATAAGATTACAGAAATTAAATATGCAAAAATATATTAACTCATCTATTCCATCCCCTTGACAGTGTGTGAATATTCTCTGTTAAGAAAAATAGTTTTACAAGATGATTTTCTATTCCAGTTTTAAATTATTTTGCCTTTTAAAAACTATACCTAACAACATTGTATTGTGGTATAAGTTGATTTCTTCTTTTTCCTGTAATGATGAGATCAATTGTTCTTGGGCAGGGTGTGGGGGTACCTAGAGGTCAAAGAACTCTAAAAAATAGTTACATCTGTACCTATAAAGAAATTAAGCCACCCTATGTTAACAATGATGTAAAATATTCATATACTATGGGATTTATAGATATTTCCTGATAAATAATAAAAAGCCACTTTCCAGAGATAAAGTTTACAAGAATTGGTAAATGATTCAACTTGGATGGTGAGATAAGTAGAAATGGCAGGAAATATCCAGAGACTTCTGGCTTCAGACATCCAAGTGCAGGTAGACAGCTGCATATAGTACAGTTTAGCAGCATGTGTCCATAGCAAAGAAAAAAAAAATAGCATGGAGGTCACCTTAAGATGTTTATCTTTCCCAATTCTTCAAGATTTTTGTTTGTTTGTTTTTGTTTTTTTCTCAAAGAAAGACTTCTCCAGTTGCCCCAAAACTGTGGCCTGGCCTTTGTTCAAACTGAATTCTTTTGCCAAGCTTCAGACCTCAACCTGCTCTCCTCCTGAGATGCTTGAGCAAAAGCAATGTTATTTTACACATCTTGTGCACCTCACAGTTTGCAAAGTATTTTTATGAACTTTAAATGTATTGGTGTTTATCATAATACTGAATCAAGTGATAGGAGATATATTCCACACTCTGCAGATGAGGACATGAGGATTGTACTTTAAAATCCTTAGAATAAATCCAATACTAGCTACCAGATCTTCTGCTCCAGGGAGGTATTCTTTCCTCTCTTCCTAAATCTCTCTAGAATGACCAGATCTTTGGTTTTGCTTCTAATATACTGCAGATAATTAGAGCACAATTTAGTAAATTACCCAATAGTCATTTCAAACTAGCTTATAATAGAGTTATTAAGTAGCAGAAAAATTTTAAGTGACATTTGTACCATTCAATGAAGTGTATAATGATATAGGAATCCCTTGACATTTGAGCATAATAGATATCTATCAAAAATCTATTTCAAAAAATATTGGTAAAATTTAGAGTTGCATATCTAAGGGACATAGCATCATTGGACTGCTATTGAAAATCTGTGATTTTTATTAACACTTCTTTTTTTTCCATTTTGGAATACTATGATTCTTGTAATCTAATAATTGTTATCCAAAAATTATTTTTCAGAAAATGCTGAAATGAGGTTGTCAATGTTTGCTTTTGAAATTTCAAGTTGATGAAGATAACACTTTGACAACTGAGTCTCTCATGGAAATACATCCCATCAAAAAACTTCACATATGACATGCAAATGTATTTAACAAGCAGCATAACTAAGTAGAGTGTGGAAAAACAGTTGTATTCAAATGGAGGACAGTTGTAAATTAGATTTTATGATGATACTTTATGCATGCTTTTTTTAAGAAAAATGACAAATCAGCTCAATGAGCTGATACAGGGGAAGAGAAACTCATCTATGTTAAGAGATTCATAATAAACAAATAAATAATTAAATAAAATAAGGTCAAAACTGAATAGTAAGATATAGATGGGTGTATATATATATATATATTTTTTTTTACTTTTTTCAAGTCCAACTGAGAAATGTTTTATTAAGTTTAGATACTAGTTTTAACAGATATTTCATTAAAACTGGATGTATTCACTTTGATTATTAAATTTTCAAATAACTAACAATACTGTTATGATGTAAAATGTTTTCAAGAACTATTTTACAAGGAGAGTTAAGGAGGAATACTAAATGGTATCAAATGTTCTCCATAGCAAAGAATAATTAGTCAATCCATTAATCATGATTCTGGTTTGAAAATTTACTTTTAGCTGTTCTAGTTTTATATGGCCTTAGTCAATGTGCTATAGCACTTAGGATGTTAAACTCCATATGTGCAGAAAATTTCCAACTAGCTATTCAGGCACATCAAATGTTTTACTTCAACTCAGTTCAACAGAATATCTTTTCCTGTCATGTGAGAGGAGTTACCTTTGGCTTAAGCAATACATACATAAATAATACACGGATCTCGTCCTCTAGGATTTGATAATTCCTTTGTAAGAATAAACATAAACACTGGTAGTGATGTAACATTTCTACAGTAGGTAGAAGGGTAAGACTAAGCCACATATGACCTAAAGGATATAAAGATTACAAGCAATGAATACAGTGTCATCTTCTTTACTTTGGTTAATTGTGATGTCTTGTAAACAATGAATAACACTTATCACTAGCTATTTTTGTATATGTGGGTTTCATTTTCTTAATATTTTTGCAGAAATTTGAGAAATTTTCTTTTTGAAAAATTCACCTAAGATCTGTTTTTTTATACTTTTGGTTTTTAATATAAGTTCTGATATAATTTGAATATTCTTATAAAACTATGTAGCTGAAAATTGGCTTCACTCATGTCTCAATATGTTAGCAACCTAAATTTTGAGATGATCCTGTTCCCTTAAAAATATATGAAAATATATCCACAGGAAGTTGTCACTTTTTCTTACATTTACTTTTGGTTTTAATATTTTTTCATATATTAATCATTTACTCAGGAAATAGATTTTATGATGATACTTTATGCATGAGGTCCTCTATTGAGGACCTAACATATGCCAGATATTCTTCTAGTCATACATGACATAGTAGCTAAAGAAGCTGAGAAAAAATAATTTGCCTTCTTATATTTTCCATTTTAGTGCGGGAGGGTAAAAACAGGAAAGTAAAATACATTGAATGTTAGAGAATGATGTGGACCAAAGATGCAAATCAAAGTCAGGAATTCTACTGGCCAAGTGTGAACCATGCGCAGAATCCTCGGCACAAGAGCGACTGAGAACCTTGGTTGCCAGGCTCTTGGCTCTTGCAGTAAAATGAAGAGCATGGGAGAGTTTGGCAAAAAATACTGTAGGCCTAACAAACAATATCAAGCAGAGCATACTCCAGTTTGGGCAATATATAAAGTTTTAACCAATAGTAATAGAAAGAAAATAACATGATTCTTTTATACATAATAGAATTTCTCTAATACAAAGATTTGTCTCTATTTCCTCTAAAAACAGGTATCAAAAGTTAATTCTCTAAATTAATTTATAGGAACCACCAACACTTTATGTAAATTAGTAAGTGAAAAAGGAGGAAAGATAAGAAATTGGCGGCCAAAGTATGAAGAGATAGATGTTCATAGGTGGAGATATAATATGCTTGGCTATTACTTGTATAAAAATCATCAACCTTGGACTCCTGGATGTTTTATTTATTATAAGATATCCCAGGGCCATAGGGGGAAGATCAAGAAACCATCACCAAGTAGGTCTACAAGGCCCATGTGTTTGTGTACTGCCATGGCAGAGAAGGTAATGCTTTTTTAAACTCTATCTCAAAATATTATACAATGTATGTTTGGTCCAGATACTAAAGATTCCCAAAGAAAGCAAGATTGATGAATAGAAGTAAAGATATAAATATAGTTCTGGAGCTTTTATCCCTAGCAATACAGAAGAAAGTATAGGAAGTGTGTGAGTGATGACTGGAAGGCACTGAGACAGAGGGAGAACTAGGCAGATCCCAAGTTGGAAGCAAGGCATGATTAGGCCCCATGAGCTTATCTGACATAAGCTTGTTTTCATGGGAGAGTTCTTCCAGACCAACCCAACTCAATAGAAGCAAAAAAACTAGGAAGGGTTTTGTGGGTCATGTCCTTAATGACAGCGTGAATTAGCCAGTAAGGTCATCTAATACATAGAATAATCTTCAGGCTAAGAGACGGAGCCAGACCCAAGGTGACTGGTGGAAGATGTGAAGGAAGTAGGTCCTTGTATTGGCTGTTTACACTCCTAATAAGTAACATGCATCACAGGCAAAGGCTTTATGAAAAGGACCTCAATTTTGCAGAGCTAATTTGTTAATAAAAGAAATACTGAATAAGATGTAAACAAATTCAAATAGAAAAATATAAGGTTATCCAAAGTAGAATATATGGTGATCTAAGTGCTTGTTTCACTTCCTAATTTCTCATATGTTTTGTAATAAATTTCTATCATACCTTTTGGAAGGTTCTACAATGTAGGTAGAATGGTCCGGTAGGCTCTGTGTAGGTTGTACAGGGAGAGCGTATGCGCCTGTGTACTGATGATGTCTATGGCTTTGGTGCTATTCTCTTCTTCCAAATTAGTCTCATAGATTAGAGTTTAATTTAGACTACTATTTTTGGGGGGAAGAGGGATTATGCATAGACACTTTGAAATATTTTTGCCCTATTTTTCACTAGGAATTTGTGAAAGGATTTTATCTATCTCTATCTAATTTTGAGCTTTATCATCAACAGACATTTAGAAGAGGTTTTCTTAGTAAAAGATGGTTTTATATTACATGCTGTAAAATCACAGTTCAAAATTATCTGAGTAAATTTATTTTCTTTAACAAGTGCTTTATAAATATTCATTTAAAAAGTCATGTTTATAAATTGAAATGGTCCTTCGTAAATGTCCAATTACAATCATTTGACAAGTATAAATACACTTTGTAGCAAACAATACCCTGATTTATGCAGATCCCATTAGATATGACTGTGAACTATAATTATCCTAGTGGACTATAATTTTGCCTGCCCAGTCATTCATAGAGTTTAATACACTAGACTGAGACTGAATTTTCAAGGCTGTTTCTTACAGTGGCAATGATGTATGTGTCACCGCCCTTTCTAATTCTGTTTTCACTTGAATAAATAATCTCAGCTAGGACCTCATTCATGCCATTTTGCTCAACTCAACAGGATCAGCATGGAATAAGAATATTAATAGCAAGGCATTTTTGTTCAGTCTAAAAAAACACTGTTTGCCATCTTTGTTGATATATTTTATTTTTAGTGTATTTGGTCATTACAGGTTAAATACATTGGTAGTTAGATTATTGCCTCGATGAAGTAAATTGCCTCTTCTAGCGAATGTTTCATGTGGGCAAGAACTTGCTGCTAAGATATGGATGTCAAGTTTGAACAAAAAATTGCATGCTTACTCTTCTATTTTAAATTCAGGACTCATCATTTTTTTGATTGGTAGGTAAAATCATTTTTTACAACTTAATATGTTTTTAGTTACAGCTAATGCCAATGCATTACCCAACTATATTACAAGAAAGAATGTAGAAATACTTTAAGCAAGGTGTTTGCATGATACCAAAGGAAAGAGGCAGGTCAGGTGAATTACCTGTTTTGGTACTATTTAAAATTGTGAGGTGTGAATGTGTTGTTAAATAGCACCATGATGGTCCTGGGTAGTCTTCATTATGTGCAGTTTTTGATTTCATATTATAAATAGTTGTTGAATATAGCCCTGTTTTTCTAAATTTAGATGGAAATCTATGGAGAACAAGGTCTATTATCAAAGAAAGTTTCTTTCATTTTTTTCCAGCACACCAGTAAAATTCAACTAAGGGAAATCTTTCCAGATTTTGTTACATTGTATAGTCTTCAATAATTAATTATTGTAATAAAAGGTAAAGTAAGCTTGCAGTAAAATAGGAACTTATAGAATTGAATGAAGCAATTTTAAATTAAACATATGGTAAAAAGTAACTTGTTTCACAATCCAAATCATTTTTCTTGGCCCCAGAGCTTCACTACAGCTAGTTCTCCCTGAAGGTACTAAAAGGCTCATCAGTATTTTGTCTCTGAATAGCTTCATACAAAACATAAACTGTTTCTGGGATCTGGATCTGGTATCATTGCTGTGGACACTATTCATCTGAGGCAGTGCTGTGTTGAGGCCCCTCTGAACCTTAGGCACAAAAATACAAATCCCTGAATCTTCAAAAGAGACTGAAGATGATGAATTCAGTGTTGTCTTCCATGTCAAAACAGGGTAATATATGTATACATATATATATATTAGTATTTTGCAGTTATACTATGTTAGATGAGTTTCAGAAAAATACTAATTTTTCTCCAGACATATCATGGAAATTTAACAAAAACACATTTTTCAGTTTTTATTTCTAAACCTCCTCATCTTTAAGTCCATCATGAGCCCATGGGTGACTGCTCATGGCATATTCATACAGGGGAGCAAATGTGAATTTTAAACAACAGCTGGCACTTGTAAAGCTCAGAGAATATTTAAAAACTGTAATCCTTTAATTCTAAGCAGGTGTGCACAACTCGCTGTTGGGAATTTTTTCCCCTGGGATTTTGACTCTTTCTTTCCCAGGCGGCTTCCTATCTCTTCTGCTGTGAATTCTTCTGTCACCTCACTTCACTGTCAGACACTTTTGCACCCCGCAAAGAGCTCAGGTTAGGCTCATGTTGAACTTCTCTAAGCACAATCCATTAGGACACATGGTGTTTCTTGTCTCAATGTACATAGTTAAATACATGGATATATGTGTGCTGATTTATTTTCTCCTTCATTCCTAAAGTTTGTATGTTTTGGTTGGTGGTGGTGAGCTTTTTAAATTACTATTGTTTGTATCAAATGCTTCTTGGTGATCACTTTAGTATTCTGTATGTAAAGAGATATTTTTCAGTTTTTTTTTCTTGGGGATGAGATTAAGGAGACAGTAAATCATTTGATTTTTTTTCCACAGCAATTGCAACATCATAAAAATTGCTAAGCTCTTAAATTACCGTGATCTATGTCCATTAAATTTATAGGCAGTTTTGAAGAAAATGTATTATGGTGTTTCAGAGACCACACAAGATGTAATTCCCTCCACACCAAGAAGTTGACAATTTTTGTTTATCTACTGTTTATACATAGATATATATAACCATTTTTGGTTTATGATTTTTGTATTCACTTTTTGAAAATAGGAAGTCCCAAATTCCAGATTAAATTGTATTAAATACTAATTTTGGGGGCTAGAAAAAATAATGCTTTTTTGAGATATTAAAAAAAATGTGGCACAGGTTTATTCATGCCCTGTCCATTCCTTCTGCCAGTGGCAACCTCAAGGTACACTCACAGACTTGAGTGCTTCCTATATCGTTTGTGCCAGTACAATAATAGGCCCAACTCTAAGAGCTGAAATCAAAAGAGTTCAAAAGTAAAAGAATGTTCTCATTCTCAGTAGGCTGGTTAATTGTATGTGCATTCATTTTGATTGATTTTTAACAGTGATGGAAAGAAAGTAACTTTTCAGTGCAGAAACAATTATAGCAGGAATTGCTATCCTTTACTGAATGAACAATGCTATTTATAAAGGAAGAAAATTACAAAGGTTTGTTTCCTGCTGTTAATTTTGCTAGGATACTGAATTAGTATGATACTGCTGGGAGCTGCAGGAGACCTTTAAGATACATGAGCAGGAAGGAGCCGACCTGATGAGCAGCATTAATCATCAAAAGCTCCAGTTAGTGAGTGTCAACAAGGAGCCTGAGTGGGATTGCACCCGACCCCACCCCGCAAAGTAGTTGTGAAGGTAATTTTAAGTAACAGCTAAAGTGACCCAAATCATTGATTAATTTTTGACTTGAATGACTTAAAGGTAAAAAAACAAAATTAATGGTGTGAAAAAAATTGGTTATGTTAAAGGAAAATCAACAATGAAATGAATCAACCTCCATTTTTCCTTTTCAGCTCTAAATCTAATTTGTACATTTGCTGGAGGTGCTTAACAAAGTATAGTACCACAAACTGGATGACTTAAGCAATCACAATTCTGCAGGCAGGAAGTTGGAACTCATGGTATGGGCAGGTCCAGTTTCTTCTGAGGAATGTGGAAAAGTATCTGTTCCAGGACTTTCTTCCAGCTTCCTGTGGTTTGCAGGCATCTTTGGAGTTCTGTGGTTTGTGGATAAATAAGCCACATTTCTGAATTCACATTTACCTGGCATCCTTCTTGTGTGCCTACAAATGTTCCCTTTTATAAGGAGATCAATCATATTGGATTAGGGTTCATCTAATGTGGTCATTAGAATGACCACATTCTAATGCAAATACTTTGTAAGATTCTATCCAAATCAGATCACATGCTGAGGTCTGTTAGCCTTGTAAAACATCAGTTTGGTGTGAAGAGGGGGCCTATTCACCTCTTAACATGATGGTAACAGAATTAGAATGTAAATCAGAATTTCAGACTCTACAGATGCAATTTCAGATTTGCTTCAGGGAGGAGACATGCAGTCATCAAAAAGTTTGCCAGGGGCAGAGCATGGAAATATGTGCATATTAAAGCTCTCTGAAATACTTGAGAATTAAAACATTTTTGTTGTTATTGTATTGTCTATAATGGTAGGATCATTGAAAGTTAGCTGCAGAACCCTGTTTTTACACAAAGAAACTAAGGTCACTGTGCTGCAGAAAATCTTATAGAAATTGTACAGCTAATCACAGGGAGAACTTGTAAATTCAGTGTAAATCCTCAGAGAACACACAAAAGAATAGGCAGATAGAATTTGTTCTTTCTAAGTATATCATACTTAACAAATCTTTTACTTTCTGTAGAATTTTTTTTCATTATTGTTATTTTGCCCATATGAATAAAATCAGCATGTGTCAGTTCTGAAATAAGAGTCAATTTTAAATGTACACATGGTACCTCTGTGGGCAAATACAATTTTCATCAGAAGCAAGAACACTTATCAAAGAGAATTCACAGAGTGTGCCAGTGCTGAATATAAGAGAATCATATTTTGAACTTTACAAGCCATGTAACATCTCTATTGTTATAAGGCCGCTGCAGGAATAATTGTATTACAAGGATTATTTTTCACTTTATAGGTGGTGAATGCCAATATGAACATGATGAGGTTTTTCAATCATCAGTGACCATGTTGTGTATATCTCCAAGCAAATTTTTTCTACATCATTCATATATGATAAGATTGACAATTATCCTACTAAAAGATTATTACTAAAACAGCATACATTTCAGTTTTTATTTTTATTTATTTATTTATTTTACTTCCTAGGAATGCAACTGCCTATTCACATAGGCATAATCTTCCTTTCATCTGGGTTTAAATATGTGATTTTTCCTCTCAGGACATTTTCAATGATTAGGTACTGTAATGAAAGTCTGAACATTAATCAATTCCCAGATAAGTGAGAAAAAATCTTGAGTCAGTCACAAGATTTTCCAACTCATTTCTTCTCCAGAATTTTTAAAGTTTTTTTCCTCTGGAATATTACATGTCTCTTTTGTATCATTTGCCTATGTTAGTCAGAATAGGGATTTTTGTACTGTGATGAAAGCAGACCATGTGTATCAAAGTGAAATAACAAGTATGATAATGCCACTTACCGAAGAACTTTACAAGTTTATTAAATACTCCTATTTATTTTTATTTAATGGAACTTGATATTTGGAAATAAATCAGAAGATATTAATATCATTTATAGCCATGAGAGTTTAGTCTTATCAAATACTTTTAAGCAATATATCTATCAAAATTCTTTAAAATTTTTAATTCCTAGAACCTCAGTAAATTACTATTTTTCTTTATATTTAAACTTACTGTTCTTAGCAGGAGTAATTCCTTATAAGACCTAACATAATGTATTCCACATAATAATCAACAGGAAATAATTGAAAGAACTATTATGAGGATACCCAATAAAAATTACTTTCGATTTTAATATGCACTGGTTCCTCATCAAACACTGAAACTTGATCATCCCATTTAGTGAACACAGCAGGCCTGAGAGGAAAGTCTCTGGTCATTTCCTTTGCATAGAGGAAAAGGCTATGTAACATTATTAACAGATAGATGGATTTTGCATCTAGGCTGCTTGAGCCCAGACTCCATGCTGCAGTTACTATGCTATATTGGTGTTTGAATGTGAAGATATTTAAGAAATCAAAGGACCTGGAAATTTATTTTGTTTTTATTACAGATTTACTTGGGAAATCTCTATGAGATTATTAAGTCAAAGGCTTGATTTTCTTAGACTGGCTTAAGACAGAACTTCGGTGTTTTCTTTCTAATGAAATTAGGCCTAGGATTATGGGCATCAGAAATGCTTGCAGTGATTTACCAGGTGTTACTATCTTGGATTCCTACCATGAAGAATGCTTAAATAACAAATATGTATTAAGCAACTCTTCCTCCTGCCCCCAAACAGCCTCAATGCCAATTTCTCCTATTTTCAGGTTGTATCCCTGTGGTAAACAATCATTTGAGAGGTAGCTAAGGTCATGAGGGTGGAGCCTCAAGAACAAGATCAGTACCCTTATAAGAAAAGCTAGAAGACAGCTTGCTTCCTTTCTTTCTCTTCTCCTTCATGTGAGGATGCAGCCATCTGCAAACCTAGAAGAAGCCCTCACAGGACACCAATCTGCTGATAGATACCCTGATCTGCATTTTCCACCCTCCAGAACTGTGAGAAACACACTTCTGTTGTTCTAGCTCTTCAGTCTATGAATCTATTATTGCAGCGCAGGCTAACTTAGGCAGCTGGAAACTTTGAGAATTTTCCAGATGAGATGGATTCTGTTATTCTCTTTTTTCAAGTCACAAAATTATATTTTCCCTACAGATTGTTCCTGTCAGGTAACAGGAGAAATCAACTCCCCACAAAAAAATAGTTCCTTGGCATCTCCTAAAAATGCCGGATTACTTGGGTGCAGATCAGCGGAAAACCAAAGAGGATGAGAAGGACGACAAGCCCATCCGAGCTCTGGATGAGGGGGATATTGCCTTGCTGAAAACTTATGGTCAGAGCACTTACTCTAGGCAGATCAAGCAGGTTGAGGATGACATTCAGCAACTTCTTAAGAAAATTAATGAGCTCACTGGTATTAAAGAATCTGACACTGGCCTGGCCCCACCAGCACTATGGGACTTGGCTGCAGATAAGCAAACTCTCCAGAGCGAACAGCCTTTACAGGTTGCAAGGTGTACAAAGATAATTAATGCTGATTCGGAGGACCCAAAATACATTATCAATGTGAAACAGTTTGCCAAGTTTGTGGTAGACCTCAGCGATCAGGTGGCACCTACTGACATTGAAGAAGGGATGAGAGTTGGTGTGGACAGAAATAAGTATCAAATCCATATTCCACTGCCTCCTAAGATTGACCCAACAGTTACCATGATGCAGGTGGAGGAAAAACCTGATGTCACTTACAGTGATGTTGGTGGTTGTAAGGAACAGATTGAGAAACTGCGAGAAGTAGTTGAAACCCCACTACTTCATCCAGAGAGGTTTGTTAACCTTGGCATTGAGCCTCCCAAGGGTGTGCTGCTGTTTGGTCCCCCAGGCACGGGCAAGACACTCTGTGCCAGGGCAGTTGCTAATAGGACTGATGCTTGCTTCATTCGAGTTATTGGATCTGAACTTGTACAGAAATATGTTGGAGAGGGGGCTCGAATGGTTCGTGAGCTTTTTGAAATGGCCAGAACAAAAAAAGCTTGCCTTATCTTCTTTGATGAAATTGATGCCATTGGAGGGGCTCGGTTTGATGATGGTGCTGGAGGTGACAATGAAGTGCAGAGGACAATGTTGGAACTGATCAATCAGCTGGATGGTTTTGATCCTCGAGGTAACATTAAAGTACTGATGGCCACCAATAGACTTGATACTCTGGACCCAGCACTGATGAGGCCAGGGAGATTGGATAGAAAGATTGAATTTAGCTTACCTGATTTAGAGGGTCAGACTCACATCTTTAAGATTCATGCTCTTTCAATGAGTGTTGAACGAGATATCAGATTTGAATTGTTAGCACGACTGTGTCCAAATAGCACTGGTGCTGAGATTAGAAGTGTCTGCACAGAAGCTGGTATGTTTGCAATCCGAGCATGGCGAAAAATTGCTACTGAGAAGGATTTCTTGGAAGCTGTAAATAAGGTCATTAAATCTTATGCCAAATTCAGTGCTACTCCCCGCTATATGACATACAACTGAGCCCCAAAGGCTTTCAAGTGAAAACTTCAGTTGGAATCCTAAGCATATAAAGACTTGTTAATACCACCTCACAAAAAAAATAAATGGTTTCAAAATTGTAAAAAAAAAAAAAAAAAAAAAAAAAGTTCCTTTACTGAGTAATTCCATAGGAGCTGGAATTAGCCAAAGTGATGAATTCTCAATAAATGTCCACTAGTAAATAGACCAGTGTCTGTTCCTCTTCTCTTCTCCTTATATTAGATGTGCTCCTTAGATTCACATATCAATTACCTCTACCTCCTTGAAGTAGCAGTAAAATTCATTTCATTGTATGCTTATATTGAAATATTACATGATACTCTATAAATATGTATAATTGTGTCAGTTAAAATTAAATATTTAAAAACGAATTTAAAAATCCCATTTTATATAAAAATTATGTTACTATTTATATGTGAGATGGGGTATGGTAAAGCAGAGCTTAAAAATTAAATTTACAGTTCTATAACTATACAGGAAAATTAAATAATCTGAAATGAATAGACATTGGATGACTTAAAATCAAATTATGATGGCATAACAAAATGGCACTAGAATAGCATAATCCTCCTTTTTTCCTCTTACCATCATTCATCTCTCAGAAGCCTGTTGGCCCTGTGGCCAGTGCCAAAGGAATAGTGCTTTTCCTGGTCTCAAATAGATGCATTGAAATCTACAGTTGGGATACAGGAACAGTGAAAAACAAATCCTCTCTCTCTCTCTCTCTCTCTCTCTCTCTCTCTCTCACACACACACACACACACACACACACACACAAACACACACACCATGCCCACATATAAAATAGTCAAGGGTTCCTAAATCAACACAATTGACAAAGCTGGAGATACAGAACATGCTTAATATTTTTTATTCATCTGAAAAATTGAATACCTTAGCATTCTTAGGAATACTACTTATAAAACTTATTTTCATTCTAAATAGTCAAAAATATGAGCAACAATGACAAAATGCTGTGAATTTTCATAAAAAATTAATTAGGAGATTTAAAAAATGAAAATAATCCATACCACTCATTTACGTGGTGCTCAAGTACTGTTATTGGTAATATTTTTTTGTTGCTTATACTTTGAAAGCTCTAAATGTGTTTGAATCTGATGGAAATAAAAAGAAAAATCCATTTTTCCTTAAAATACATATAATCAATTTCCTAAGTTATTATAAAACCATGTAAAATAGTTTAAAGTTTAATAATATTTCATCATATCCTAGCAAAACTAGTTTATATAAAGATACCTTAGTATTGAGATTTTGCGAAAATTGAACTATTATGAACATTGAGGACATTTTTATGATATTTCAGAATTTTCCCTTGGTACATTTTCTCAAAAGCAGACTAACTGAGTCAAATGTGTAAAAATTTAAATGGATCTTGATACTGTAAAATTACCTCCAAATATAGTACCAGTTTAAATTCCCACTTCATACAAAAGAGTGCAATTTTCTTTGTCCTTAATAAATGTGCCTAGTTTCATTAAATATATATTCTTTGGCTAAGAAATTATTTTACTGTTCTTTTTATTAAACATTACATTTTTCATAGAAAAAACAAATTCTATTATATATTGGTTTACCACTTGTTTTTTTTCTCCTTGATAATATACATGTTCATGATCTTGCAATCATATCTACTTATGTATATGAAATTTTAGAATGCCTTCAGACATGTCCACTTTATTGGGATGGACTAATCTAAGACTGAAAACAAATGTGGAAAATTCAGAGACAGGGGGAGCTGAAGTTTAGGTGAAGGGCAAAGTTGAAAATTCTGGACCTATGCTAAGAGCCTGTGAAAATGAGCCCAGGGGACTAAAGATCTTTATAATACTAAAATGTTGTTCTTCAAAAAGAAGAAGGCAGAAGGAAGAAGTCTCTTTCCATTAGTGATTGTGTAATGCTGTTTGCAGTTTGGGTACTTCTGGTGATGTTGATGTTCAGGTCCATGGGGCAGTGATAGAAATGAGGTGCTGAAATAGGGTGGGAAGAAACCCCTGGGAGTAAAGAGAAAGGAACACAGGGCTTGTGTTAGTCAGCTTTCTTACTGTAACACAAACCTGAGAATCAACTTTTAGAGAAAAGGTTTATTATGGCTCATGGTTTTAAAAGGTCCATTTCATAGCCGGGCGCGGTGGCTCACGCTTGTAATCCCAGCACTTAGGGAGGCTGAGACAGGAGAATCGCGAGTTCAAAGCCAGCCTCAGCAATGGCGAGGCGCTAAGCAACTCAGTGAGACCCTGTCTCTACATAAAACTCAAAATAGGGCTGGGGATGTGGCTCAGTGTTCGAGTGCCCCTGAGTTCAATCCCCAGTACCAAAAAAAAAAAAAAAAAGGTCCATTTCATGATCAGTTGGCTCTGGTGGAACTCATCATGGCAGGGGTTCCTGTGGAACAAAACTGCTCACTTTATGGTCAGGAAGCAAAAGAGACTGGGGTCCTACAATCCCCTTTGAAAGCATACACCCAATAATCTAAAGACCTCCCGCTAGGCCCCACCTCTTAAAGTTTCTTCTGCCTCTCAATAATGCCAAGCTGGGGAACAAACACAGGCCTTTGGGGGACAATCCAGATTCAAACTGTAGCAGCGCTACTGATCATGTGAAACTCACATATTCAAGCTAATTAATGGTGGAAACTGTTGTGAAATCTGACCCTGCAAGCAAACGTGAGTGGCAGAGAAGTAGTTAAATAGCTTAAGCCTCAAAATATTATCTTTCTCACAAGGAGAAAATAATTATTTTCAAGCCCCAATGTATAGTTAAAACAATGCTAGAAGTTTCTTCCAGTCAGCAGGATGTGGCACATAGGACATTATACAAGAGTGTAAGCCAAATGGTATAGAGAAAATCATACACCAGGTAATTTTTCATCATTGATGAGACTTGTGCTAAACTTTATTAGAGCATTAAAGAAAAAAAAACTACCTAGATAATTTCCCTTGCCTACCATGATGGGCATGGTGCCACAATGCCACGATGCCAATGTTCCTTATTGGTGGTCATGTCATCTGGTGAAAAGAAGAAATTCCCTTTGCTGTTATGTTAATAATATGTGGGACAATGTTTCCAACCTGTGTAAATGAGCTTTAGCATCCACTGGTAATTCTCTGCAGCTATCATCTTCCTATCTATAGTAGCTGATACTCTTCTGGCAAAAAAGAGCTTTCTTCTTTCATGAATCTTTTGTATTCAGGAGTATTATGGAGTTATGTATAGGGTTTCATATTGCAGTGTGTTAAAATTGCTGCTCCTACTATTTTCATGAAATTTATTTTTCCCAATTTGGCATAGGGAGCCCTTTCTTAGTTGGATCCTGTGTGCTTTGACATGTTCTTATATTTGATCATTCTCTTGCTTCCTGGCTCTTTTATTTATTCAGAGTCCTTGTATTATGCAGCAAAGCACAGATTCAACTTTTCTTTTTTTTTCAAAATGGTGACTTAGTTGCCCTAACACCATTGATTAAAATTTAACTTCATCAGCCAGGTGCAGTGGTGCATGCCTGTAACCCTAGCACTTTGGGAGGCTGAGACCAGAGAATCGTGAGTTCAAAGCCAGCCTAAGCAATGGCAAGACGCTAAGCAACTCAGTGAGACCCTGTCTCTATATAAAACACAAAATAAGGCTGGGGATGTGACTCAGTGGTAGAGTACTCCTGAGTTCAGTCCCCAGTACCAAAAAAAAAAAAAATTAACTTCATCAATGAGATCCCTTTAAACAGAGCTAAACTCTGATTTATGATGCAATATTTATATATTTCATGCAGTCTCTTAAATGAATTTTTATCTGCTTCATAACAGAACAATTTTGGGCTTGAGTTATAATTCTTCGACTTAACTCAACAAAGTCTTTACATGTAAAGGGAACAAATATATAATTGTGTGTGTGTGTGTGTGTGTGTGTGTGTGTGTGTGCGCGCGCGCTGAGGATTGAACCCAGGGCCTTGTGCATGTGAGGCAAGCACTCTACCAATTAAACTATATCACCAACCCACAAATATGTATTTCAAAGACATTGTGTCAAATAACTTCTCTGTTTCTCTCCCTCTTTCTTCCTCAATCCCATTTTATATTTGATTTTAATCTATTAATATGACTATAAAGACCAGTATAAAAATAAAATATGAAATGACATTTATTTTTTAGGCTTACATGTATCTCTTTAGGCACAGTATCACCAAGTTTAACAAATTATCTCACTTGCTTTAATTTCATGCACCATGGTTCTGTATTTGTTCCATATAGTCGTATGTCTTTTAAAAAATGTCCTTCTTCTTTAATATTGAAAAAAGTGATGTATTGTTATGCTCACTAATTTCATAAGCACGGTAAGTTAAGGGGTCATTTAAAAGATATAATTCCCATGTAGAAAACTATAACAAATACAAAAGAATGGCTTTTTTTTTTGGCTTTATTCATTAATCTTCAAACTAGTAACAGATTTGTAGAGTTGTAGAGTAAATTAGCCAAAACTGTTTTATTTGATTCTATTTATAATTCTCTCTCATTTGTAAACAAAGATGATAAAACTGACATAGCCGTGAATAGTTCACTCTGTGGTTTCTCAGCATGGTAATGGATTATCATGGATTCATTCACATTTTCTTAACCAGTCTCCCTGAGGATCTGTGGAACTCAAGTCAAATGACTTTTCTGAGAGCATTCAATCTGATGACTGCAATAATACAGTTGTGTCAAAGTGGCTCCTGTCTCTGTTTTTCTGTCTCCCCAACATCCCTCTCTCCCTCCTTTCGCTTCCTCTCTCCTTCCCTCTCTCCTTCCTTTTCTTCATCCTTTCCTTCTTTTTCTTTTTATTTTTTTTTAATTTTAGTTTTGAGATCAATAGGTTTAATAGGTCTAAAAATTTAGTCTCTATATACATTTTCTTTATCCATTCATCTGTTGAAGGGCACCTAAGTTAGTTCCATTGTTCAGCTATTGTGGTTTGAGCTACTATAAACATTAATGTGACAGTGTCACTGTAGTACGCTGATTTAAGTCCTTTGGGTACGAACTGAGGAGTGGGATAGCTGGGTCAAATGATGGTTGTATTCCAAGTTTTCTGAGGAATCTGCCTGACACTGTCCATAAAAATTGGACCAATTTGTAGATCCACTGACAATGTATGAAGATATCTTTTTCCCCACATCCTTGTGAACATTTATTGTTGTTTGCATTCTTGATAATTACCATTCTGACCAGAGTGAAATGAAATCTTAGAGTAGTTTTGATTTGCATTTCTCTAATTGCTAGAGATGTTGAACATTTTTTATATATTTGTTGATCAATTGTATTTCTTCTTCTGTGAGGGATCTGTTGAATTCCCTTAGCCCATTTACTGTTTGGATTATTTGATTTTTGGGTGTTCTTCAACAGAAGAATGGATAAAGAAAATGTGATATATATTCACAATGGAATATTACTCAGTCTTAAAGAAGAATGAAATTATGGCATTTGCTTATAAATGGATGGAACTGGAGAATACCATGCTAAGTAAAATAAGCCAAAGCCTGAATGTTTTCTCTGATATACAGATGCTAATTCACAGTAAGGGAGGTGGAGGTCTGGAGAAGTATAGAGTTACTTTGGTTTAGGCAGAAGGGAGTGGGAGGAGGGGAAGGGGTATGGGAGTAGAAAGAATAGTAGAATTAATCAGACATTATTACCCTATGTATATATATGACTACATGACCAGTGTGATTGTACATCATGTACAACCAGAAGAGTGAGAAGTTATACTCTATATATGTATGATGTGTCAAAGTACATTCTACTGTCATATGTAACTAATTAAAACAAATTTAAAAATAGGTCTAATAAAGGATCTGTGATACATCAATCACTGTGTATTAAAAAACAGTTAAATGAATTAATAATGAGCAATGTTTTCTGTAAAACATTATAAAAAGGTAAAATTTGTTTTACTTTTTATTTTAAAATAAAATTTTAAAAAATATTATCCTTTGGAATCTTTGACCAGGCTTTGTGCTAGTTAATTTGCACAAATTATGTATCACAAATCCTCTCAGAAAAAAAATAACAAAAATGCTAACATTATTTAAGACAAAAATTTGGTATCCTGATCTAATTACTGAAGATTCCTACTAAGAAATCCAGGAAATTTCTGATAAGGGAATCACTCATAGGTGATTACAGTAACAAGTGGAACCCATTCTTAGCTAAAGTACAAATATGACAAGATGATCTTAGCTCCTGAGGGGGATTGCATAAATTTGGGAGAATATTTCTCTTATCCCAGATCCCATGCTGCCTCTTTGGTTCTGTTAGAAATGAATGATACCCAGTCATATTTTTCTTACTTTTTGAACCCTTTTCAATTTTAGAGAGACTTACTTTAAGTGGGTTTTTACTGCAGAAGCACAAAACCACTAAAAAAATTGCCATCAAAACTGCTCTCAAATGTTTCTTGATGGGATGACAGAGGTTTCTCTCCCTCATGAGGACTGGTAAAGTAGCCCTGTTGGAGGAGAAATCATTCTCACACATGCCCATGCTGAAAGGTATTACTTACATAAGTACTATTATTTTTTGATCAGTCCAAACGAAAGGACTAATGACTGTCAGATGGAAGAGTCTAGCTAATGGTGAATTTCAGGAGTTTGTGACAGGGTCTGAAGTTTTGCAACAGCTGTTATAAACACGACATTAACCTAAGTGTACAAGTCCAACTTGCTCTTCAATTCTACTCTGTTTTAGTCCCTTAAGTCCAAGTTTATTGGAAATAGAAACAACAATCTCACAAGTATCCTCTTGGCTACAAAACTGTGACTATTACTGTGCTGTTGAGAAACATAGGGATTTATAAAGTCTACCATAATTGCATGGCTGGTCTTTTAAATAAATTTGATATCATGCCAGTATACTTAACGCTTTGTTGATTATACAAAGTGAGAGACAGGTATCGCCAGGAACGAAAATACAAGAAAAAGCTTAGATAATAATATAAAATTATAATCAAGATTTTAAAAAGAGTAGATTGGCTTTACTAGAGAGTTCAAACAGTTCTTATAAGAATCCACTCTCATAGGTACATTTGATTTATTAATCAGCATTTTAGTTTATTGGAAGTTAGAAAAAAGACATGAAGAACTGTGTAAAAAAATGGCTAGCAAGCACATAAATATGTATGGTGAATCAAGGAATTTAAACCATATTATATTGAAATTGAAAAATCAACATCTGTGTAAATCTAGGTTGGTCCATAATTGATGAAAATTAATAGTACAGTAGTTTCCCCATTTCTTCAGTTTCACTTTCTGCAGTTTCTGTTACCAGCAGTCATCTGCAGCACCAAAATATTCAATGGAAAATTCCAGAAATAAGCAATTCGTAAGTTTTACACCTCACACTATTCTGAGTAGCATAATGGAATCTCATGCACTCTTGCTTCATCCTGCCTGGGATGTGAATCTTCTCTTTGTCCCATGCTACCTGCCCTTAACACATGGAGTAGCTGTCTTGCTCATCCCATGCACTGTTGTGGTATCTCAGTGTCTCTGTTCGCATCATTTTTATTTTACTAAATAATGACCCAACATGCAAGAGCAATGATGCTGGCAACTCTCACATGACACACAGAAGCTATAAAAACTGCCTTTAAGTGGAATGGTAAATATTTTGAGAAAGAGAGAGAGAGAGAGAGAAAGAGAATGCCATATTCACATCTTATTGTAACATATTATTTTAATTGTTCCATTTTATTATTGTTGTTGTTAATCTCTTATTGTGCCTAATGTAAATTAAAGTTTATCAAAGGTATTTATGTATAGAAAAAAAAACACTATAAATAGGGCTTGGTACCATCCACGTTTCAGTCATCCACTGGGATTCTTGGAGTCTATGCCCCATAGATAAGGAGGAACTACTCTCATTATCTCTAAATAGTGGAATTTATGATATAGATTTCTATTTTTTATTAATTTGACTTGCTTGTTTTCTAATTTTTTATTAAATTGAGCTTCTGCAATTACAACTTTAATATCTCAATCTTTAATTTTCTTTTCAAATATTGCTGCAAAATAAAATTTTCTATTCTTCAAATAATGCACTATTTATTAACTGATGTTTTAGTTTTGTTTCTTCTGAACAAATATTTTGAAGAGAATTTTAAATAGTTTGTGAGGAATACAGAGACATACAGACAGCATAATTAATGTGAAAATTTTGAGTGAATATAACCCTATCCATCTTTGTATATTGGCTAAAATAATGGCAGGTGATTAGAAAAGAAAGCTTAATAATATGTCTTTTTTATATTTAAATCTGAGATTCCTTATATACATTATTTCAAATGAAGTCTGATAAAAATTAGGGAAATTAATATTTTTCTTTCACTAAATTATTAATACCAAATTCTCATAAAATTTTAAAATACATTTTAAAACTGATGTCACAAGTAATACCTAAAAACATTTTTTATAACAATGCAAAGCAACTATATCACGATAACCATCTAATGTTATGATACAAATGTAAAGGGCAGAGAATAAAACAGCTCTGTCATGATGGTGCAAGGACAGCAAAACTAACGTTAGAATATGTGGATTTTTGAAGGATGGAAAAACTAATTTCAAAGACATAATTTAGATGACTTGAGGTGGAAATACAACTTAAGGTAAAATGTTTTATTTATGTCACTTATTAGAACTGGGTCTTTCCTGTTTTGTTTTGTTTTTTGTTTTTGTTTTTGTTTTTTTGCATATTAAGATTGATTCATTCATTATACAAGGACCAAGGTCCTAGTAAATTGCTTTGTTGACTGAGGCCACAGGATCGAGGATGATAAACTGAGACATTTATCTAGAGTTCTTCGTAGAGGTCAGTCAGGATGGTTCAAAGTAGGGTTGAGGATTTTCCCTCCAAATTGATATCTGTTCTCCTACCCAATGAACCACAAAGCAGGGAGCTGAGCATTTCAGGCCTTCTCTTCTTTCTACATAGCAACTTAGACAACTGCATATGATTACATGGATCAACCAGAGACAGAATCATAAACTGTGTGGAGTAGGAACAACAAAGAATTATTCAGCTATCTGGTAGAAAAGACGTCTATAGGAATATGCATTGGAGCTCTATTGATCAACACTGGTAGAAGCTGAGGCGCCAGCATCAGTATCCAGTGTCCAACAGTAATATGACTGTTTTCCCTGTCAGACACTTCCTGTGGCATGATTAAGGCTATCTACTAAATTCTCAGCCCCTTGGTGCATCCTTGCTTTCTGAATCTGAATCTCTATCCTACTCGTCAATTCACCAACAGAGTCAATATTCTTTAAATAAATTAATTTTCCTTCTTCAATTATTAAGACTTAGTTTATGTTCCTTATAAGAAGGAACCTGACTGACAGAGCCATTTCAATTTAGTAAAATAAATGTAAGATAGTAATGAATTTAACTTCATAGTAGTTAATATGAGATAATTGTTTCAGTTATAGATAATAGGATTAAAGTCCCTCTCAGCAAAAGTTTAAAAGGAATCATGTTGTGTGATGTGTGGGGACCATGACTGGGTGTTGAAAATATTAATTATATAGTTTTAATCTTTTAATGGTAGTTCTTTATTGAATGGGATATCCTGTTGATATGAGTAGGCAGTTCAAAAAGACACTTTACAAAATAAAAATGTTAGTAAATTTAAGTGAATAAATATCATAATAGTGGCGAGAGAAGGTATGACTGCTGAGTGCCAAGAACAGGAATGGTGGTGATAACCGCATCATACAAATTATCCACTTACTTGAGAAATGAACTTGTGTAAATTACTTAACCTCCAGCATGGTGAGGAGAGAACGCTCTGCAAAGCTTTGTGAAAATTGATTAGACTTAATTGACTTGGAGCAGTAATTCTCTACTGTGGCTTTATGGGAGAATTACTTGAAAATATTACAAACAAAAACAAAAGCAAAGAAAGAACAACAAAAATAAATGTTTGATTAAATTAACACAAAACAGTTAGGTTAAAAATCCTGATGATGAAACCAGGGCAACATTACAATTTGAGTATACAAAGGTAGTATTTAAAAAACCCATAGGATGGAAACAGGTCATTTTTTATGGACTTCTGTCTTTTTACTTGGTTACTCATAAGTGACATGGTTAGTATGTTGTTTATAGACCTAAGATAGCAGAGAAGCAACTGATCTCATTTAAAAACAACCACTACAATTACCAGTCCTCATAGTAGTACTAAATATCTCCATAAACAGCGCCAGATTTTTTCCAGGTGGCATTTTCTGAGTCCCGATGCAGGAACAAAGTAACCAGATAAGAACAAGGAGGTCAGGCAGCTAAGAAGAGGATGCTTGGGAGGTTATGATGAATATAGATGTGAAAAGATGTGAAAAATTAGAAATGTATTTCAATAATATATAAAAAGATAATATATCATGAACCGAAGTCCTCACCCATAAAAGCAACGTTGGATTGGCATTTGAAAGTCTAATATATACACACAGACACACATATACATACACCCCGCACACCCCCACATGAGCATGTTAACAGAGTAAAAGAAAGCATTGGTTAATCTCATTATATACAGAAATAACCTGCTCTAAAACTCAATATCCATCCATGATACATTGTAAAGATTAAAAATAAAAAATATTTTTGTCATTCTGATAATAGACATCTTTGAAAAACCTACATTAATCTTTATAACTATTGATAAATGACTAACTACTTTCTTGCTAAGACTAGAAAGGCAAGTATATTTATTCTCACCACTATTATTAAACTTTTATCTGGTGGTCCTAGCCAGTGAAATAGAGGCCAAAGTATGCTGTTTGCAAAGGATGGTGTAAAAATGTTTTCTTTTACAGAAAATAGAATTTTGTAGTTATGGAAATATTCAAAGAAATCTAGAAAGCCCACCAGAAAATAGATATTGCATTTTCATACACTGGGAAACAAAATTTCAGAGAATAAAATTAAAATATTTGAGGATAAATATGATACAAAATATAAAACACTAAAAGCTAACAACTACAAAGCATGTCTAGCAATAAGATGGCCTAAAATTTGAAAATGAATGTCAATTTTTTATATTTGAAAAAAAGATATTGTCAGGTTTTTGATTCTCCCAAAATAGATACGTATATTCAGCATAATCCTCAAATATCCTCCAAACTTGTTTTTGTTTTGTTAGAAGTTGAAAAACTGATTCTACAATTGGAATGGACCTAGTAAGACATAGAAAAGTAACAGTAAAATTGAGATAAGAACAAAATTGGAAGATTTACACTAATGTACTTTAAGACCTACTTTAGAAGTATCAAACAGTGTTGTTTTCATAGGAGAGTAGATTTATATTCTTTCAGAGAGTCTAAAAGTATGCACTATTCATCTCCATGAAAGTCCACCTGTGTTCTCCACTCAATCCACTAAAAACTAAGCCTTCCCCCAAATCACGTTAGTTAACTTTTGACAATGCTGCCATAGGAAAAGGATTGTTGTTTTACAGAATAATGATGGAATGACTGGCTTTCCAAAGAAATGGGCTTCAACCCTTTCCTCTTTCCAAATACAATCATTAACTCAAATTAAGTCATATACTTACACATAAAAGAGATAAACAAACAGAAGCAATAATTTGATGAAATTAAAACAAAACAATTAAGTCAAAATTCCTGATGATGTAACCAGGACATATATTTTGAGTATATACAGGTAGTATTGAAATAACCCATAGGATGGAAATAGTGGTCATTTTATGAACTTCTGTTGTAAAATATATCTAAGTACAACATCTAGCCAAAGTTAAAGAGGCAAATTTAAACATTTTAGAAAGTATTTTTTTAAAAATAACCCGTAAAAGATATATATGTGTTCAGATAAACAAATTTGGTACCAACTCACAATTGAATACTTTTATGCAACAAGAATAAACCATAGCTGCATAAAACAACAATACAAATAAACTTAAGAAAACTTTGTGTGAGAAACAACAAAACAAAAAAGACACAAAAGGAAAATGCTATGTTATTCTCTTTATGTGAGATTCTAGAACAGATAAAGCTAATTCATAGTCACTCAAACCTGACCTGTGACTGACTGTAGTTAGAGATGGGAGGGTGGCTTTAGAGCAAAGGGCACAAGAAAATTTTGGTAGTAAAGGAAAATGAACATATTCCATTATGGAATATGATGATTTGGGTGATAAATATGAAGGAAAAAAATTATAAAAAATAATAAACAGGACTTTTTCAAAAAGCATTTTATCATATGAACATTATTCCAAAATAGATTTTAAAAGTAAATGTGCAAAAGCTCAAAAACAAATAAATAAAACAAATAATACATAAACTGTCTCATAAAGTAATTACATAAAAATACTCCATGATAAAATATCTTCATCAGTGTTTTCTACCCGGCGTCCAGGTTAATATTAATATGCAGACAGTATTAGAATATATATAATTTCATGGAAATTAGAGACTCATTCTTGTAGACCTCTAGAGTTCCATCTATGTCTTGTTTACTAATAAGAATTGTAATTATTGTATTCATTTTATCTCGTTTGTTCTGTGTGTGCACAGTAGATCATTAAGCTCTCCTCCTGTGTTTGAAGAGACTCTAAGAATTCTTATAAAGATTTAGCATGTCCTTTCCACTGAAGTTGACACCTCCATAAAGATTGCTATGAGTTGATACAGGTGATCTGTGGAGCGATGATCATTATGAGCATTCTTGTTTCTATAGATACAAATATGAATACAGCATTCAATGACATTACCAGTGAAAATGTAATTACAACAAGAAGAATAAAAATGGCAGTCAATGTGTGTGAAGAAAGCAAGGGGTAAATAGGAGAAAACCTATTTTTTGTTGATTTTTGTTATGAATATAAAACTGCACTGAGAAAATAGTCTACAAATTAATTAATATAGCCAATATATTAATTACACATGTGACCAAAGGTAATTTAGGTGATTTTTGTGTCAAAACAGTATAAATTATAATTAATTGGGAAGGATAGCTAAAGAAAGATACTCATGGATTATGGGATTGCAATTATAAAAGAAAAAGAATAAATTAATAAACAGAGTAAATTTCTTAAGAAATTGAAAAAAGACAAAGTCTCATTGAGATCGGTATAACTAGAAGTGGAAAAAAATTCCAGGTCACCAAAAGTACAGCAAATCGGTTACAGTGATGCAGTTCCTTTATTTGACATCTCCCACTGAAAGTCCTTAGTTAAATAATTGTTTGTTGACTGCTTATTATTGCTTGATTATAATTTCTGTTTCCTTTACAGTACACATTTAGAAGAAAGAGCTCATATTCAACTTTTCTTGTTTACTGATCGAGAAAGGTTAAGGTCTTCAAGTCTGATCTTCATTTTAATCTACTTTAACATCTTCATTTGAAAATGAAGGGTTAACAATACAAACACTTGGCTTTAAAACACTTTCATTTTCCCTTGGATCTTGAGGTGTCTGACATGTAGCTGGTGTGTGGGAATAAAGTGACAGGGAAGACATTACTCAAAGACCCTCGTGTCTCCCCTACCCAAGCTCACATCTTCACAGAGCAGAGATGAGACTCCAACTTCATCTAGCTTATATAAAGGCACAAGCAGGTACACAGCTGAGCAATCAGACTAAGGACTCATTTACAGAACCTAAGCAAACAAAGATGTATTTTAATTTCCTTTTTGTTTTTTCCTTAAAAATTATTGTGAACATTTATATTTACACAAATGAATATTTGCTTAATTTTTTATACTTAAATATAGTTTAAAAAACAAAATTAAAAACTCTGTCCTGGTATTCATGAAATCATAAACAAATATACTCAATTTGTAACTCAGTCTATATCTTTTACATACATGTGACTATTATGTACAGATTATGATAATCCAGTTTAAAAGCAGATTTCATTACTTTGAGTGTTTGCCAAATGACTTCAGAAAGAAAAATATAATGGGTTAGGTGGATTTATGGAACAAATAACCTACTCCTGGCAATAGGATGCTAAGAAAAAGCTGGTTTAGAAGTTAAGAAGCTCATAATGCCAGCTCTGAATTTATAGCTAACAATTTCATAGGCCAAAGCCACTATGCAGGCATCCTTATCCTGCCGTGCGAATAGGATTACCCTTCCAAGCATTATCCTAATGTGGAATTAAACTGTCAAGTTGGCTTGCTTACTTCATGGACTTGTGCATAAGATGAATGTAACAGTGGGTAAAGTTCAATATTGCTCCATCAGTTAAGCACCTTTTGCTTCTAGAAATGCAAAACTGGAAATACAAACGGGCATGACATTCCTACTCACATACGTAATTATGGGTTGATTTACTGACAAATATATAATAGTAAGCTTAATCAATCATTAATAAAGATTCAACATTTTCTCCTCAAAAAGCTAAAATGATGTAATTTGAATTATTTGTGTTTACATAAAATTGAGGTAAACACCATCATCCCAAAAAACCCAAATGTAAATTACAGAACAGTTGGGAAGTGGATTTGCCTTCATTGTCAATCTCTTATAGCAATGAACTTATTTCCTTAGCTAAACTTACTTGCTTTCATCATTAGAATCCTTTGATACTTCTAACTATTTTTTTGTTCTGTCCAAGTCACTCTTATTTTGGAAGATTCATTGTATCTTAAGCATGATAACTGGGAAATTGCAAAGAAAGACAGGATGTTATTAATTATTGAAATGGCAATGGGTGATAATTTGCTAATGTGAACCTTACAGTGCTGCCACACTGAGGGTTAGGTTTCCAACACATTCATTTTTGGAGGGAAACATTCAGTCCATAGCAGATCTCAAGTTTAAATCTCAAGTTTTTAAAATCACATCATTGGGGAGAAATTTATAAATAAGCGTTTTTCCTTCAACACACAAGTAGTCTTAAAAAAACCTTTTTTGTTTTTCCATTTCTGTTATTAAGTTTTTCATCCTCTCACATACATGATAGCAATTTAGCCCTTATCCAGTTTTAGTGGGGTTTTTTTCTAAATTTCTTAAGAATTACTTCTAAAAAGGCATAACCATAGCTTGGGATATAGCTGGCCCTTTGTTTTCAAAAAAAAGCATCATACCCATAATTAAAGTCAACTTTCTTTGTTAAATGTTCTAGATTATACTAACTTAAGAGGGAAAATTGACTTCCTGTCCCTCATTTTTCTTAGTGTTAGGAGAAATACTATTACTTTGTAACAAGAATTTGTGAAATTTATACCTTCAACATAGTTCTATTTATATCTAGGTAAAGCAAAGAGAAGACATAATGTAAACCTGGAGAAAACATTCTAAGGAGAATTTCCTTGTGATGAATTGCTTAAATTCCAGATCATTGTAACAGATTCTTGAGCCAGTCAATTACAACCAATACTATAGCGCACATTAGCATACTTCCTTCTGAGTATAGCAAGAAGGTGAATTTTAGCACATGAGTTAGAGGGGAAATAAGAATATAATATCACATATATTATAATATATACATGCGTATAAAATTATGAAGTCAATCATTGGGAACATCAGCACACACTTCTACAGTTGTAACTCTGGGAAGATTTGCTTTTGAGAACAGTAGGCAATAAACTGTGTGTGGCTTGTATGTGTGTTTGTGTCAGTAGAGATGTGTTCTACTATATCTGCAGTTCAATTTCATTTTATAAAACTATAGGATATAAAATGTGAACTTTTTATTAGTAAGGCTGTTGCAATGTGAAAATGAGCTGACCAGAATCATTCTACCAGGTATTTTCTTGATTGCCACCAGATATGTCATTAGAGATAGTGAACAGAAATATCCAGTTTTCCTTGGCTTTTCTTCATTTTCTTTTTTTTTTTTTTTCCAGAACGTCAGTTAAGCCAAACTGGTCACTTTATGCACAATAGAATTACCATGGAAAATAACACAAAACGTGTAGTGTTATTTTGACATTCGTAGTTGTTATAAGTTTAAAAATATTCTTATCTTGTGGCAATATCATCTAAGCATTTAACTTTGTAGGACCAGTGCAGGTTTTTTAAAGGGCTGCCAGGCAACACACCTTTGGAATTCAATTAGGTATGCTAAATTTCTATGAAGAAGGTCAAGTTTTGAATTTAGATGGCTTTATTTTAGACAAAATAAAAGCATCATTAGAGGAAAAAAATGCATCATAAGAGATGTATGTGCTGTTATTGGAAATGTCTAGGTTCTGAAACTGCTTTTCTCCATTACCTTTTCTAGAAGAAAATATTCTTTAATCATTTTAGCCTTGATTTATGCAAACTTTTAATTATGCAATGTCCCAAAAAAAAGCCTTTCCTATAATAAAATATAACCCCCATGTTAATGTTTTTTGAATCTTGCACAATGAAAAACATACATAATATTTTACTTTTAGAACTGCAGAGAATATAAATAAATAATTGTTATAAAAGTTTTAAAAATAAAAATATTTTTAAATGTCACCAGTAACACTACCTACCAGAGATAATCATTAAAAGTACTTTAACAGGTTTCCTTTGAATGCACACATATGTGCGTATATAAGTGTGCAAGCATATACACATGTAATATTTTATAAACTGTATGCACATATTTTCTCATCAATAAGAAGACGTCCATATCAATAAGACATTTTGGAAATACAATTCAGATGCTGCATAATAGCAATCATCTCCATTCTTTTCTTAAAATAAATAATACTGTGATTACTATTGTGTAGAATTCCTGGATTCCTTATAATTTCCTCCAAACAATTTCTCTGAACTGAAATTGTGGATATTAATTCATTTAAAAGGTATTTAAAGTTTCTCCTCTTTGCTTGATCGAGAGTAGTGTATCAACTATGCATTGGACTGTCAAAACCCAAATGCAAAACTTCTACTACTAAAAGGAAATCTATTTTATAGGAGAATGTTTTTTCTTTCCTCTAAGCCTCATGGCTCTCCTTGTCTTGGGCAGATCTCTCAGGCATGAAATCCGAACCCCAATAATTCTTCATACTTCCTTGTTTAAGCCCTTACATTCTTCATCTGCATTTCCTTCTCACTTATTGAATTGTGGCTGCCTCTGGTTTCCCCTACTGTAGAGAGCCTATCTCTTGGCCAGGGATGAGAATGAGGTAGTCTTGCCATTGTCTTCTACCCTCCAGCATTAAGGCACTGATGGCAGGAAGACAGAGGTGCTATCCCTTGTATGTAACAGATCACTTCAGGAAGTTTAGATTTCTTCCCTACTGCAACTTCACTTTGCCCAAATAATTGCTGTGAGGTCTGAATGATTGTATTCTCCCCAGATTAGTATGCTGAAATCCTAATACCCAAGGTCGTGGTATTAGGAGGTGAGAGACCTGGGAACTGATTAGATCTTTAAAAGAGGCTTCAGAGAGGTCCTTCTCCCCGTCTACCATGTGATGACACTATCTTTTAACCAGGATGCAGATCCTCACTATACACACAGTCACATGGCACCTTGATCTTGAACTTCCAGACTCCAGAATTGTGAGAAATAAATTTTTCTTGTTTATAAGCAATCTCGTCTGTAGTACTTTGTTATAGCAGCCCCAACAGATGGAGACAACTGTCAATAAAACTTTACCAGGCATTGTGAACAAAAGTACCCTAGCACATTTCCATGTGACCATTGGTGGTCCACTGTCTGAGGTGGTCTTGTTCACTTGAATCTAAGGTAAGCTTTATAAGAAGATCCACAACTTTGGCTTTGGTATATATTACAAAATAGAACAATCACCTGCTCTTCACCTTGTCATGTATATTCTGAGTAGGTTCCTACCAAAAAGGAATGACTAAATGGTCAGTGTGAGCTAAGGTTTATACCACAAGGAACCCAGCTGCTCTGCAGTATGTGGTCATAACCACATCCTCAAATGGGAGATGACACTTGGAGAGGGAATAATCTCTGGACATCAGATGATGTTGGGCTTGTTTCTGTTCCTTCTACTAAAAGGCACGATGCTGAACTCCCAGGGTGCTCCCCTGTGGAGAAAGGGAATCTAAATATGGCCACCCAAGACCTTGCATGGCTAGAGCCACCACAGCAGCTTTGGTAAAGCCCTGTGAGAAAGCACATCATATTTCTCCTGCAATTTCTTTGGACACAAATTTCTCCTGGTTCTCTGCTCTAGAGGATCTGCATCTTCCCCAGAGCAGTTGTCATCACTGGTCTGAGCAGGTAGACTGGGTTGACTCCTGGAGCCTCTGCCACCTCCGCACTGCCTGGAACTCTGCTGCTGCTCTCTGGAGCAATTCAGTTTGCAAGAAATTTCAAGGAGATCAACCTCTGCTTCAGGGCATAAGTTACCACAATCCCCTTTCAGTGTAATGCTGTTGATTATCACAAAATTAACTCTTTTCCAAGAACGTTGCCTGCTCTTAGGAAGACTCAGGAAGGCTGTCCATAGCAAAACTTGCTCAATTCAAATTTACCCATTGGCCATTTGTTCATTTGGTGGAAGCCAATGTCATGGTTGCCAGCCACCATCTTCAGCTACACATGACTTGGATGTATGAATTGTCCCTGAAACTGCTCCATGTCATCTTCCCAGGGTGGTACTAGCTTCACTTCCCTTCATCAAGGATGTCCCTCAGATTTAAAGCAACTTTTGGTGGCGACAACCACAGAGCCTCTGAAAGTCCTTCTCTATTTGCTATTTCCTTTATAAAAACAAATAAACAAACTAACATCTCCCTTTGATTTTAAAGTGCAATGCACACTGAATTGATTGAATCAGGTTCTTTGTCCCTCTAGTTAGTCTTTAGAGGGGACACAAACCAGTCAGACCCTGCATCTTATTTACACATCTAGTCCTAGTCCTTGTTTCTTTTTATAATTATAAATTATATAATTTATAATTTTAATTATAAAATTAAAGTTTTATAATTTTGAAAGATCAGCATTAAGGATGACAATTTATCATGTCAAATATCTGGCAAATATCCATCTTTATACTAAATAGTCTCATAAACTTATTATCTATTATTTAAATCTTACAAATTAGGTATTGTTGCAAGTGGGTATTTTGGTTGAACACATATCATTTTCCAGGATTTTTGCACTGGGAGGAAGCTTCCTTAAATCAAATGCAGTGTAATAAATATTGCGAAACAACCTACACATTTGCCACACAGACTTCACAAACTTCAGTCAAAACTAAGTGAGGATTTTTTTCTGTGCTATCCACTATTAAAAGTTATATGTTTATACTCTTGAGAATTCCCTGCAATATGTTGAATTGCATTTTTATTCAGAAAAGAGTTCTGGAAAAAAATCTTTTTTCTTTAGTACCCAATGCGTAGGTGACCAAAATAAATGTTATCCAAAAAAAAGTTTACAAGTAAGGTAGAACCTGGAAAATTACATAACAAGTTGTATAATGTAGTGAAGACAGAAGATTTGATGTGACAATAAAGGCTGAAAAGAGTAATTCACAGAGAGATTATTGGGGCCATCTATCCTAGGTTAAGCAAAATCGCTTCAAAACTCATAGAAGCATCTAATAGAAGGATAGCATGATTAAATTTGCATTTAGAATATTCAATGCTTGAACAATTTTTTGTTTGGTTTGGAAGACACTGCTCACCAGTTATTACAATAGTGATAATCAGCCAGTATTGATTATCAGGGTTACAGAATTAACAATGAACTTGCAGAGAGACAAGCATGAAATAAAACATTAATAAAAAGGTAGCAGCCAGTTTGTGCATGATATAGCAAATGCATGTAAGGATTATGTGAATAAGATTCTAAATTGGCTTCCAGATTTCTTGCTTTAGAAACTAGGTGCTTGGATTTATTCCCAGCAGATACATAGAAGGAAGGATAAATGAGGAAGATGAAGAGTTCCCAAATAACTAGACGTGGATACCAAAAAAAGTTTATGACGTAAAAGTTTAATCTTAGCCTTCTCTTTACCTTATTGTGATGTAAAAGCAAACTGGTATCGGTGTAAAGCAAACTGGCATTAGGTTTAAGCAATTTGCAGCATGAGCTTGGCACAGATTTTCCCATTGGTCCACTTTAAATCTGCCCTGGCTTCAGTGCCAACGCTGACAAAATGTACTTGGCAGTCACAGGATCTAGGTACCAAATTGTCAAATGATTTTGTTCCACTTTCGTTTTAAATAAATGATTTTTCCAAGCTAATTTTACTCCTATTTAATGATTCAAAGTGAATTTCTGAGAAATATTTTTCATAAAATTGTTTATTACTTAAATTCAGCAGTTCAGCAATTTTTCTGGTCATCCTGACAAGTTTCTGCACCTCAGTCACACTCTCTTCTGTTCACTGTTCAATCCACTGAAAAATTAGACTTTTCAAAAGTACCATCATGTACTTAAAAAACCACTTCCCAGTGCATGTCACTGAATGGTTCATTGATGATCTTTTGTTGGGTTCCCTGGGAGCAGATTCTGAAATGTGAATGTGTGTATGGAACACTTCCTGGAGAGTACTTTTGAAAGAAAGACCTGTCAGGACGGGCTGGACAGAGTAAGGGGCTGTTGCAAAGCAATCACAACCAAGACTTTAGCATATCACATGGGGCTCTGTGGTTGGCCTGAACCTGCCTGGAGGTCCTGAATTCAGACAAAAGCTCCACGCCTTTGTATCCCTGTCAGCTAATCTTTTGGTCACTTTGGAAAAGGTGAGTGGTCTTGAGTGAAACACAGTAATTAAGGTGATTTGAAGAAGCAATACACAGAGATATGAAATACCAGCCATCAAGGTTACATGATAGATGACTGGAAGAATAATAGATGACGACTCTGAACAGGGGACACATCACAGAATCTGCCACCTCACCATCTTTACTATCTGAAAGCCCTGTCTCTTCCAGGAATTCTCATTGCTCGAATTCTTGTCCAGTGGAATGGCCTGGTAACAATTATATACTCACTTTCAACTATGTAATTTATTGTTTAGATTTCTGTCTTCATTTTTTTCACCTTTCTAATTTGTTTCTTTCCATTTCTATTCTATGTTTTAGATTGAAGACATTGGAAGATGAAAGTACTCAGATCCAAATGGATCTTCAACACAGACTGTTAATTGATCTTCAAAGAAATAAGAATATTAAAAGATAAAAACTTGTAAGATGTTTCAAAATAGATGCCTGAGAAAGATTTAACTGACTTACATGCAGAAATACCAAGCCAAGGCACTGGAACAAGTATCTATTTCCTCTCTTTAGTATCCTTAATTGAGAATTTTCTAGTTCCTTTCTGTTGATAATTTTCAGCCCAGTTCTATTTTAGTCTGAATTCAAATTTCATATAATTTCAGTATTCTTAAATTATTCAATTATTTTGTTGGACTTATTCCTATTCAAAATATACATAAATAGAATATTTTTTTTCTTTTGTTGGTTGGAGTGATCCATTGGCAGAATTTGGGACTGTATCTCAAATTTTGTGCAATCTTACCAATTATCTATTTAATGGGAGAGGATTTCTGAAATTCACAACTACAGTTATAGATTTTTTTGGTTTTCCTTTATGTTGTATCAATTTTACAAACTTTGAGGCAATATAACTAAGTCCTTATACAATCAAATTTTTTTTATTCTTTTTGATGAACCAAAACAAAGGAGATTAGATATCTCATTTAATTCCTTGATATATTCTTTGATTGTGAATATATTTTGAATTTGGATTATAAATCTGTTAAAGAAGAACATGGAAAATATGTTATTACTGTCTTTTATTGTTACATAATATTTTGCAATGATCTTTGTTCATGTGAATTTGAATTACTGGAGTCACTGGCTTTCTGTCAGAATTTATTTTTATTCTGTCAGAATAAAGAATTTCCTGTAGTATTTAATGTGAAAAGCTATGCTAGCTAAAGTTGTCTCTGTTTCTACTTATCTGGGGAAGTCTTTAGTTTATTTCATTTTTTAAATAATATCTTTGCTGGACATAGAATTCTTGGTCCACAATTCTCTTTGTGACCTTTGACTGTGTTTCCCTCTTGCCTCTGGCCTCAAGTGTTACTACTGAGAAATCTACTGTTAATCTTACTGAGGTTCCCTTTTAACTGATAGGTCATTTTTCTTTTTGTTGCTTTTAAAATTTTATCCTGTCTTTTCTATCGAATTTTTTTCTGTGATATTTGTGGGTCTCTTTACATTTGCTTTGTAGTTTATTGAGCTTCCTTAATGTGTAGATCAATGTTTGTTTAAAAAACTTGTGGTTTTTCACTTTGATTTCTTTTTTTCTTTTCTCTTTCTTCAGTCCTGACATTTCCATTATGCATATATGGATATGATTATAATCACATCTTTTCTTTCTTTGAGGCTTTGTTCATTACATCATCAATAATCTTGATCATTTCAACTTCTAGTTTGCTAATTACTCTTTTTCTAGTTCAAGTCTGTTATTGAACCCTTGCAGTAAATTTTTAAAATTTTAGTTATAGAACCTTAGAATTTTCATTTAATTATTTTTAAAGTAATTTTTTGTCTTTGTTGATATACTCTACTTGATTCAACACTGTTAACATATCATTAATTCTTTAATCATACTTCATTTTTTGAACATGCTTTTTATGGCTACATTTCAAACTTTTTTGTTAACATGATATTTAATTACTCTTTCAGGTAAGTTCTATTTTTTTCTGTTTTTCAAAATATGATTAATACTTTCCTATTTCTTTGAATGTCTCAAAATTTTTGTTGAAAGCTAGATATTTTATGTATTGTAGTTACTCTGAGTACTCTTTGGATACTGTCCTATTTCCTAGACTTTTTATTATCATTTGCTTCTTTATTTATTTAGTGACTGACTGTATTATTTTATTGAAGACTTTCTCCATCTCCTTACCACATATTTCTGATGTTGCTTTTCAAAGACATACAACTTTCAGCGTGTCCACAGACATCATGGGATGACACTGGTACTGTTAGGACCCTTTCCAGTCTTTCCTGGACAACAAATATCTAGTAAACTCCATTTATTGCCTTGTTGGTCAGTTTTGTTGTTGTTTATATTAAGACACCAGGAGATAAATAGCAAAGTATTTCCATCAAATTATGTCTCCTTTAAGGGAATAATTTCAAAAGTTAGTATTTGATATTTGTCCTTAGAATTCTTCTCAGCTGTATTTTTCTCTAATTTTCTCATGCAATCTAGTCTGCCTGCAGAAAAAAAAAAGAATTTACCTTTATTAGTTCTATTAATTTTCTCCCAATTATCTTTTATTAAAATTTCCACTTTTCTTTAAAATGCCGTTCAGTTTAAATTTCTTTAAACTGTGTTGTAAAACACATCAGTTTCTTTTGGAAGACATCAGTTGCTATGTTTTGCATTCTACTTCTATCCCCAGGGAGTAGTATCTTACTCAGATTTCAGGAGGGGGGGTTGAGACAATGACAAGCATTTTTCTAAATGGTATGCATGCTTTAGCTAAGCATTCCATGGAAGTGAGAGGAAAATCGTGTAGTCTTCTCAGGTTTCCTCTGCTGGAACAGATCCATAAGATCTGAAGCAAAATGAAGGTCTATGGAGAGACCCTCTATTTGCAGCACTAACTTAAGGCAGAAACTATGTTCTATGAATGGAGTTATATAAAAGAAGAAAACAACGATCTCTAGACTGCAGTTGCCCATGATTAATCCCAGCTAGAAGAAGAATGAGAAGATATGAGTTCTTTTCCTCCTGGAAGAAAGCACTCTGGTTGGGGCCAGGAAGAATTGGGAGCCATGTTCTCTTGTCAGTCTGGAGTGAAAACGCTTTGCTGAACTTAAGTAGCAGAAGAAAATACTGGTTTAGTTTTCACAGACTTTTGATGGTCTTGCTGAAATTTGTAGACTATTTGTAGAATAGATGTTTCTTTAATGATTGTTTGTCCTTAGGGCTATTTCTAGAGATTTTTAAATGATTACTCTAAAAATTAATGTCCACCAGTTCACTGGGAAGTAGGTGACAGGATCTTCATGTTTCTTTTTGACAAGTGTTTTTGGCAATGAAGAAATATGGGCTAACACGTTGTTTCCTTTCATCACATTAAAAATATTTCATTATCTTTTGACCTGTGATGGTTCTAATGAAAAGTCTGCTGTCATTCTTATGCTTATTCTTCTATAAGTAATATTTTTCAAATTTGTTTGAGAATGTTTTCTTAATCACAAGTTTTTGTTTTATAATATTTTCTATTGGATTAACTTCCTATGTTTTCTGTTTGGAGTTTGTTTAACTTCTTGAATCTGTCATCAAGTTTGTTATCAAATTTGAAAAATAGAATTTTTGCAATCGTTTTACAATTTTTCCTGTCCCCACAACTTCCTAGACTCTAGTTACACAAATGTTCTATTTATTAATACTTCCCTAAAGACAATATAAATTTTTGCTCAACTTGTATTATTTTCTCCTTGTATTTTTACTGATCTTATCTTGTAGAGAATCCAATATGTTCTTATTCAACTCTAGCATATTTTCATTTGATTTTACAATTCAAAAAAAATTCCTACAAGTTTGATTGATTCATTTTTATACATCTCTTTATTCATCATATTCTACTTTCCTATACAGTATTAAGCATATGCAATAAAATTGCCATAGTTATTTTCATAGTCCTTCACTAATTCTATATTTTTAGCCATGTATTTTTTTTCTCATACAAGCATTATAGATGGTGTTATAGTGAACTCTCACACCTTTAAAGGTATTTAGGTTTGTCTGAGTAGTAAGCAGTTTAATTACAGACAGATCATGTACATACTCTCAGATTGGTTTTATTCTTTGCTAACACATGGCTATTTCAGTTTCTCTCCCTAATCCTAGGTTATGACTTTTTCCCCCAAGAATTAGTTTTTCCCCATAAGGTTTGGTGTGCCTATATTCTCAGTTCTATGTACAAGGAGTTCAGGAAGGTGTCTGTCATCTGGCTGGGCTTGAACTACAGTGTCTTTCAGAACTTCAGTCCATGGTACTTCTCTTGGTTCTGTTTCTTAGGGCCCAGTATTATTGACTTTGTATCAGCCTTCATGGAGTCTTACATATGCAAGGTATACCTCAGCCGTAGAGATATAGGGGAACAACTGCAGGTTTCTGAAATCTCCCTCTGAGCACAGTCTCATCTCCAGAAATCTATCTATTAATTTCAACCACTTCAGTTGCCCTGAACACCAGTATTCATCTTCAGCTTAACAAGACTATGGTATCTTATGGACTTCAGCTTATTGCACTTTGGTCAGGGTTTTCTGAGAGAGAAAGTCTGGGTGAATGTACTATTCATGTAGTTTGTACTCCTTTTCTCAAAAATCATAATCACTCACTGCTTATGGTCTGAAGCTTGGTAATATTTGTTCAAGCTTTTTCTGTAATTTAGTAATTGTTTAAAGCGAAAAAACCATTTGGTTTTAGTTAACATATAATGGATATAAGAAAAATTCTGAGTTCTTCAATATTAATTAAATTTTTCTATCTTCATCACTATAAAAAAATTAAATAAGTAAAAGATTTATAATATTTTTGAAAAAATAGTAGCTACTGGAAAAATTATTTATTTTTTAAATAAAATTTAAAAACAAATATTTTTCACAAATTATATTAATGCTTCTGTTCTCTGGATTGAGTAATTGACTAAAATTAGGTTTAATTTTTAAAAGTCAGCTTTTAAATATGGCTTGAACTGTTACTTGATATCATAAGTAATTTAAACTAAATATGTTAATATTCATTAAATATCAAGATTATATTTGTAACAATAAAATCAACCCAAAGATGACTTTTGCCCCTAATATCTTGGAATTATTTGATACATTTGATTTATTTGACAATGAATGAATGAAATATAAAATACTTTTAACAACTATATTTTCACATATGAAAGGTAAAACATTTATGCTTTTTTGAGCACAAAATTATTCTTATATCATATTAAGTTATTTTCTAGGCATTTCTTATTTTTAACCCATAATATGTCAAGCTATATTGTACATTAATAATCTGAAAATCACTATTAAAGATTGAGAAAATCACAGTAAAGCATTCTTTTCTATCTTCAGGAATGGATTTAGCAGTGTTAAGAATAACTATTGACTTGTAGTTGAATATTAAGTGTGCTTACAGTGCTCTTTTTGTTTGTTCAAATATAATCTAAGGGCAGGCACTGCATTTCTCAGTATATTCCCCAAACTAAGTGGCAGTCTGATAAGAGTAGCGTTAAAGTAAAGGTCAAGTAATGATGACAAGATTCCTTCCATTTCACTTTGCCACAGTTTGACATAAGCAGCGATTTATGCGATGTCACCAACCATCAATCAATCAACCATGCAATACCAAATAAAGAGATAAAATGGCAAAGTAAATATATCATTTAAAAACACAAGGAAAAGAGAATGAAAGCAGCTACTTGACTGAGAAGAAATGACCTAAATACTCTTTTACTCAAAGCAATTTATATATCTTAGGACACAAAGTATTGCCAATTCTTGTTTCCCTACAAGATACATTAACTATTTTAATCCCCAAAGTAGTTTTGTTCAAATCAATTAATTTTATTTCCTAAGTATATCTGAAGTAGATCCTTTACTATTGAATAGTTCTTATTTTTAGATCCTGAATAGTTGTACTATAAATATTACTGGCTTCATTGTATTTTATGCAGTTATTCCCTAACAATATCTTTGATATCAAAGTAAGTCAATTTAGATCAGATAATGAAAATAATAATAACAATGATTTAAAAATTGGTTACTGTTTTGAACAAATTCTATATAACCCGAGGAGGAAATACAAGCTTTAAATCTCTGAAAGGTAGATGCTGTTATCATCTAGAAAGTACCTTCTTAATCTCTGGGATTTCTTGAGTTTCTGCAGTACAATTAAGAATGTTTGCATTAAAGCATTTATAAATAAATGAATGGTTCTTTTACATGACTACAGATAAACCTAACAGAGTAATCATTATAGAATAAACTAGAGAAGTTAGAGATGGGGCTCATCACACATGTGAGGATGCCCAGAAGAGGAAAATGATGGACAGGCTGAACAAGACCTGTTGATTTGGCATCAAACCATACCCAGTAAGTGCTGCACTAACCTTTTAGGAGCAAGAACCATAAGTTCATAACAAACACATCATGTAATATAACCTGCAGTTTTATGCACATTTATGTTTGAGTAGGAATACCATAAAATTTATTGCATAGTATCTTTTAAAATATTTTCTTCACAAATCAGTTTTATTGGCTTTATAATATTTTATGTCAAAATTTACCTACTTAATACATTTGAAAACATACCGACATAGACTTGATAAATCTGTGCCCATATCAACCAATACCTACTTCCTGCTTGGGGACAGAATCTGGGGCCACTGTGTCTTTAGGATGGATCCTTCTGCAGTTAGATAATAAGAAAACCAAGAAAGAACTCTAACAGATAATGATTTACCTTATAAGATGCAAATCACCTTATAAAGTTCACAAGATGATAACTTGTAAGACTAAGTACACATGCACTTATATGAAAAATGATTTAAACTGGGTGTGGTGGTGCACACCTGTAATCCCAAGTGGCTCAGGAAGCTGAGGCAGGAAAATTTCAAGTTCAAAGCCAGCCTCTGCAACAGCAAGGCACTAAGCAACTCAGTGAGATCCTTTCTCTAAATAAAATACAAAACAGGGCTGGGGATGTTCTAGTGTCCCTAAATTCAATCCCCGGTACCTTCCCCCTCCAAAAAAGCTTTAAAACTTTAAATTGTATTGCATTTTGTAAGACTTTATAACTCTGGCACATAAATTAAAATAGCTTGTGAAAAACTTGTATTTTACTTATTGCTCATTATTCAATATGGCTCATAAAGGTTTAAGGAGAGAAATATGAAAAGCATTTATGATTCATTTAATAAATATTTATCAAATAATGCTTTATATCAGCCAATGTCTTAGCTACTTAAAACTATAAAGCAGGGAAAAATATTTTTCCTACCCCCAAGAAGCTCACAACCCACTGAGAGAAGACAGAAACATAGACACACTGACTACAAAAGAATGAATGGGTTTTATTTATGTAAATAGAACATGAAACAGCAAAACTCTATACTTTGAAGTATAATATGAAAACATACATTTAAAATCTATCTTTATATATACATTTGTTCTGGGACATCACATTTGTTTTTAACATTAATATGGAGCAGTTAGAACAGACTTTATGTCAAAGTTCTTAATCTAGAAAAAGCACCATTTTTCCTACATGAGAAAAACTTGTATTCATACTAAAGGCCACATTTTAAACTTTGAAAAATATTGTCATGTTTTCTGCATGATCACAGTCATTCAGAGTCCTAGGGCTATTTAAACTTCATGCCCATGAAACAGTTAATTTGCACGGCTGGAACTAAAGGAGCCTGTACATGCATATTTGCTTTGTGCTTGGAGATTTTACAGATTTTGATATCTAAAATCAGAAGAATCATCTACATATGTTTCCTATTGTAAAAACAAAACTACAGGTCACTTGCTTGCTTATTTTTCTCATCATATGGCTAATTTACTTAGACCTCTCTTCTAAAACATTGGAAATCACAATAGAGTATATGATCATTTCCATAGTAAACACCACTGCAAAAATCATGTTTCTGAAAACATTCTCTTCCTAAGTTCATTTTGGTTTTCACATTTCAGGGTGGAAAAATCAAATTTTTGATAGAATTGACATCTGTAAGTTTTATTTTTTTAATCATTTTTCTTCTGTTTTCCTGGACACTGGCTGATGGTTAATTGTACTACTATATAAGGTATCCAGATCTATTTCAGGTCATGATGGAGTGACTTTAGTGATTTTTATAGCTTTTCATTTCCCGTTGTCCTGTACGATTTTCTGAATGATTCAGTCATGCTTGCATGCAGATATGAAATTGCCAATCTTGCTGATGCACATTTATTACTATTCTAAGAAAATATTTAAGAATAAGAAGTATCAATTGTTTACAATTTAAATGAAGAACACACATAAATTTTATTTTAATTTTATTTTTGTGATAATGAAAATTCTTTCTTTTATTCCTGATGATAGAGTCACTAAGCAAGTCCATTATTCATGCCCATAGGTAGCTTGCATGCATATAAAAGCTGTATTAATTCATAATAAAAAATCTATGCCACAGAACTTAGCACAAAGGAATAAATAGAGAGTATAATGTGACATGAGTTAGGTTTGCATAATGTGTTTTTGTCAGTATAGAGTATAACATTTTACACTTATCAGCATCTTGAATAACCCCCAAATCACAGGTCTGGTGTCCATGTTTTTATAATGATGTTTGGTGTAATGAAATCCTCCTTAACAACCCGTGTTAACATCCTAGATAAATATTACTTTAACAGGAAAAATGCCCATGCACCATTAGCATCTCTTCTAACATCACTTATCACTGATTTGCAGCCTAGGTTAGATAGTTTATAGTTTCAAAACCACAAGTTATTAACTCTGTGTGATTAGCCATAAATACAAACCGTCACACCTCCAAGTACCCCTCTGGCTGTACCAGCATAAGTGCACAGAACATCCAGTTTGATCATCTCAGGCTGAGAAGCTGAGGAACACATGAGTCAACTTGTCAAGGTCAAGAGTATTTCACAAGCTTCAGAGTAAATCCTGTATTTTATTTTTCTATATCTAAATTTGAGATTATCTATCAGAACTCCAAGATCATATTTGTTAGATTGATCTCATGTTCATTATCATATAATTATAAAAAAAGAAAAATGGTTAGAATAAGAAACAAAGGAATAAAAACAAGAAATATAACAGGTGTCTATAAAGTGTAATGTGTTATAAATTCTCTTATTTATTTTGGTTTCTAAGACAAAATTAAAATTTTAAAAATGTGAGAACATATCAAAACAAACATTTATAATACATTTTATGCATTATAAATAATTGAAGAATTAAATTCTATGGTACTATACCTTAAAAATAATGCTCTGTTTTTTTTCACAATGTCCTATGAAGGTTGCAGAGGCTTTATTAAAAAGAATAAAATTAGTATTCAATATATTGAGTTTATATGATATGCCAGGGACTATTTTAGTTGGAGATATTGAAGAAAAAAAGATTTAGGACCTTGAGATGATTTTATATTCTAGTGAGATAAATGACAAAAAGAAACTAATAAATCAATCAATAAATTAATTAAAAATGTCATTTGCCGATGTCATCAAGCACCATAAGGAAAAATAAATCAGAGAATATGGATTAAAAAAAAAAAGACTGGAAGTGATACTGTTGCAATTTTACTCCAAATGATCAGAAATCTGCAATGGCGATCTGTATGCAGAGTCCTACAGGAGAGAAGCAAGCAATCCTGGAACATTTGTGACCAGAGTGTTAGTGAATTCCAAGCGTAGGACTTGCTCTGATGCCTGTAGGAACAGCACCAATCCCATGAGCTAGAAGAGGAGTGAGCAGCAGAGGGTGTGGTGGGAGAGGGGTTAGGAAGGTGGGGGAGGTGTCTCAGTGGCCCTTACTGCCTGCTGCAATAACTTTGTCTATGCTTAGTGAGAAACATTCAGAGGAACTATCAAACTCCAACAGATTCCAGAGAAGTGGTTATTAAGATGACATGTCATTTTAAATGGTCATATCAGCTGGCATTGATTAGTGACCCAATTTAATGTGATTATTGGATCCACAATGTCTGTCAGTGGTCAGGAAAAATGACTGCTATTTATCAATAATCTTTTGATAGTTTTGCTTACTCGTAAAGAAGGGGAAACAAGCATGCCAGAGGAAAAAAATTTTACATTAGAATATAAACAAAATGAAATATAAGCTGTTGTCGACAGCGTCTAGTTTACATTTAATACTGGTCAAAGCTAAATCAGTTCCATAGTAGTTTTTAACTGAAGATGAGTTGGTATCTGAAACTACTTGGGTTTGAAAGTGCACACATGGCTCCTACTTTCTTGGTCTATTTTTATTTTAATCTGTAAAGTGAGATAGGTGAAGGAGAGGATTAATAAGTTTCTTTCTATGCTCTAATATGTTATGATATGAGTGAAAATGGGATTGTCAATAGAGCACAGATGTTACCAAATCTATTTGAAAGGGCAGAAGAGATTGTTAATCTATACAATGGATATCTAAATATTATATACCTATGCATGGATATCGTGTGAAAATAAAGGACGCGTTAAAAAACCACAAAAAAACTTTTTTTCTTTTTCTTTCTTATTTATCACCAGTGAGGAAATTTCTTTAAGCTACTTTGACATTTCTTCCAAGCAACCAAAGGGCTATGCTGCCACCTACTGGCCCAATGATTTTCATTCACAAGATTTTGCAATTCCTTATATAAAAATATAGAATAATAAATAAATAATTTAGTCCTCATTTTCAAGTGAGAATTGCAAAATATTTGTGAATTTACATAAAGCAATTCATTGGTGAAATTCTATTTCTATATTTGTATTTATTATCAACCAAAACATACTGCTATTTTTTCAAGTGTTCCTCTGTTGAAAATGCAATACATTTCTCATTGCCTCTTTGGGAGGAAAACATCCCTGATATTTGATCAGTGTTCCAGCATTCCTTCGCTGTAATAAAGAGAATATGCTGTTTTTCAAACTTCCAGAAACAAAAGCATTTACATTTACATGTCAGCATATACTTTTGAACAAGGAAAACTCCAAAGTAAGCTTTGATAAATGACCAGATTATTAAAAGTGAATCATGCAAGCACCAGTAACAACCTAGCCTTTTTTAGCATTAATGTTCCTAAGGTACCCTTGACACTTAAAGCCCTCCATTTAGAAACATTAGCTCCTGAGCTACAGAGGAGTAGCCATCTGTTGCTCTATCATTCTTTTTCTTAGAAAGGGGTATGTGTGTAATTTCTCAGGTGCTATCCTGATATTATGCAGTCACAGCAAAACACATAGATGATTTTATTCCATATAATTCCTGACGCCTGATGCTCTTGTAGTATTTTCCTGTGATTATTATCCTTTTGAAAGTTGTTATAGCCAAGACAAGTGCTTCTTTTTTTAATGAATATTCATGTCTAATTTCGATAAGGCAACATCAAACATGAAAATTGAGAGAAAAATAGTAAATCAGACATTTAAAATTTTAAGTTAGTGTAATTTGCATTTCACATTTTGTTCCCCCTCCCCCACAAAAAGGATCTTGATGTGGGTGCCTCCTGACTTTAATTTGAAATGCAAATTGTAGAAATTGGAGAGGGAGAGGCTCCATGGAATCCTCCCCGTGCTTGCTCTCAGAGCAAAGCCACTCTGAGACAGCTGAACGCTTTGAACAACCGACTTTAATGTTTCTACCCCTGAATCCTTAATCAAATAGATCGTCTCATCAGAAAGACTTTTTTGAACACTTGCTTAAAATTTAATTTGCCTTTTACAAAGCCAACTCCCAAATATGTTTTGTGCTCTGCAGGTTACCTAAAACTCCGAGAATCTCCTTATTTCTCTTTTTATGTACTTTATAAACGCGCGTTTGTATTTTTGTTTATCATTGTCTCTCTCACTTTCTCTCTCTTCTTCATCAGCTTTTACTTCCGCCTTCCCTTCTTTTATATCCATTTGTGTTCTAAGACACCAAACCAATCTACTGAGGCAAAAGCAAAATAAACTCCCTCTTTTGTTTTTGTACTCAATGATACCACTTCAAATCCATGGGACTACTTTTTAGAATAACTTTAACATTAATAACTTAAAAAAAAATCAGCCGGGCACATTGGTACATGCCTATAATCCCAGCAGCACCGGAGGCTGAGGCAGGAGGATCCAAGTTCAAAGTCAGCCTTAGCAACTTGGTGAGGCTTTAAGCAACTTAGTGAGATCCTGTCTCAAAACTAAAAACTGACAAGGGCTGAGGATGTGGCTCAGTGGCAAAGCCCCTCTGGGTTCAATCCCCAGTACCAAAAATAAATAAATAAATAAATAAAGATAAATTTAAAAAATTATTCATGTAAATAATTTGAAGGTCAGAGGAAATGTGAATATCACCCTTTTATATTCTTATCTTTTACTGTCTCTACGTTTTCTCTAAAATATTGTGGAAAAGATTCTTCTCAAAGTAATTTTCTCAGTTGTGATTCAGAAAATAAAAAGTATATAATCTGAAAATGTTTTTTCCAATTTATAGTATGTAGAGATTGAATGCCTTCAGCATTACTGAAGCTCTAAAAAGCAATCATATTTGTAATGTTCATGCTAATTATCAAAACTTAACTGACATAGCAATTTTTATTGTATTACAAAGTCTCCACAAATATCTTAATGAAGTACTAATATACCATTAATTGTGTGGACCACATAATTTTTCTTATATTATACTACAAGTATTGTGAAAATAGTATCTTAATATAAGTGTGTATTTCCACTTCATTTATTGGAATAAACATTGAGAAAGAGATTACTAAATTAAAAGTTGTGATTTTTTTTTTTCAGGTGCTGACTTTTTTTTAGCATGCCTTGTGCTTCTAGGCAAGCCTTCTACCACTGAGTTACATCCTGGCCCCCATCTATGTGATTTTAAGTTTCTTGTCATTTCTCCAGTGTTTACATTAAGTCTTTATAAATCAAGCTCAAACTCCTGGGATCTGGGTGAGAAGGGACCTCTGAGAAACAAATTAGCCCCTTTAACTAGAGGAAAGATCCACCCACTTTGGAGCAGCTGTCAGAGGAGCTTTGTGAACCCAGGGAGATCTCCCTCCTTGGAGGTGAGCATCTCCTCCTCTTCAGAACTACAGCCAATGAAGATTGTCATCCCATTTTGTTCTGGGAGGGAAGAAGTTAGCCCTAGAAATATGTGTGGTTTGTATAATACAAACTTAACTGTATTGAATAAAAATACCAGGTAATTTGTTTGGACTGTAATTCTATAAATTCTGAATGAGGTGAGGATTTAAAATTAATGGGAAAGAAAACACAATTCTTAAATCCTGTGGGATGAGTAATCTGGGAATAATGAAATTTAAAGTCTCATTAGGCTGAATGCATTTTCTAAGTGGGTCGCGGTTCAACTGTTTAATATATTGGCTTTAGACTTTAAAAATGTTTTAATTCGTGGCCAAAAACGACTGGAAATGTGTATTTTATACATACAAAGAGATACCAATTAAGTAATACAGAGAAAAATAGAAAATAATCGCATCAATATGTTTCTTTTATTAGTTCTAAGGTAAGGTCATTACTCAGTTAAGGACTTTGTGCTTTGACAAATATCAGAAAATGGAAGTACATGAAAATCTAAAGAGAGGCCTTGTTGCTGATCCCATCTTATGTGTGCACACACTAAATTCTAAGAGGTGAATAATATGATTAAGGTGGAATAAGAAATAAAATGTAGTCACCGCACAGAGAGCACAAATGACTAACCTTCCCAGTTGAGGTGGAGGACATGGAGGTCAGCAGCTGGGTTTTATTCATATTATAATTTTTTCATGGCATGTCAGCTGGCACCCCAAAATATATTATACTGTTTATTGCAGCAAATTAGGAAAGGTGGAAGGGGAACTCAGATTTGGATGTTGAACGTCCCCTCCGAAAGGTCTATGTGTTTAAAGCTCTGTCTTCATGATGGTGCTGTGAGGAAATGGTGGAAGCTTGGGGATGTAGGGTTGACTGGAAGGTGTTTGGGTCATTGGATTATCTTTGAAGGTGTTTGTGGAAACTTGGCCTCTTTCTCTCTTTTGCTTCCTGTGTCATGATGTGAGCAGATTGCTCCACCACACATTCCTTACCATTACCATCCAGCATCGCCACCAAAGTGTCAAAGTAATGTGTCTGCCTGTTCTTCTACTACAACCTTCAAAATCATAGTCAAAATAGACCTTTCCTCCTTATAAAGTAATAATCTCAGGTATTTTATTATAGTGCTGTGGAGCTGAGCAATACAGGGAGGGATAAAAAGATAAAATGGTTACACACATTCTACTTGAAACTTAAACTTCATTTTTAACTTAAAGTTATTCAATTTTCCCAAAGATATTATTTCACTACTTGATTTTTAAACTAGATTTACACTCTCCTTACTCCTCCACCACACACATTTTAATTCTAAATGTGAAGGTCTCGGTATCCATAGACTGCCCAGTCCACTTAAGTGCTTGTTATAATTAGAGATGAACAATTATTTTGTATTCCATGTAGTGTCTACCCTGGGGTTGAATTAAAGGAAAGTGACTAGTCTGCTTTAACCTTCTTCAATGACTCCATATATCTTTAGAGGAAACCCTTCTCAAAAGGTCTTAATTTTATCTGTCACTGTGTTTATGGAAACCCTCAATGTACGTAAGTCAGATGAGAATAGTCAAGAGATAATTTCCCTTCTTTTCATTCCAAGGCACATTAATTACAGAGATACAGAGAATTAATTGGAAGAGAGAATTCACATGAAATTGGATCCTAGTTTTGCATTAAGCACAGTAAAAAATTGCTTTTTTCACAGAGAAAAATCATTTCAAACCCTCAATGATACCTCCAGTCCTCCTGATAATCAAGAGCTGATGTTGCCAGAAACAGAAACTGAGAGGCCATGGCTAACTCCAAAATTTATTAAAACACCATCTTCTCAAAGATGATTCAACCTACCAACTAAGTTTAACAATTACCTTGACTTTTTACCCAAAGAGAATTTTCTAAGGCATTATTCTTACATATAAGTTATTGAAAATCCAATTGGAATGATAAATCGCAAACCAAAGACACATGCAAACATGTTACATTGATACAGCCTCTCAACCTCAGGAGCATTAGCATCTGGGAATTGGAAAAGGGAAAAGGGAGGAAATCTATGGGGAGGCTGCCAGCACCTCACCAGGGGTCCTTCTTCCTGCCCAGGAGGGTGTAAGCCACTAGAGAAAATAAGTCATAAATAATTAGTGAAGAACAAAAGACACAGAGTCAGAACTACAGTTTTAAAGTAGAGCATCTGATAGGCCCAGCTCACACAGGAGCTGGCCCCAGCTAATTAAAAAAAAAATGGCTCTGGTGGCTTATTTAATGGGGTACTTCAAAGGCAGGGATAGGGCTTCAGGGGTGGAGTCTCACTTCCAGATGTCTTGCAGTCGCAAGGTTGTTTGGCATCTTGGTGGGTCACACCCATCTCTGAGAGACAGAGGGGCTGCAGTAGGCTACTCCATCTCCGGTGCAGTGTGAGACTAGGCAGAGCTTGAATGGGACTCACAATGTGTTTGGGGCGGTCTTTGCCAGTGGAAATTTCCACTGGAAGTTCCCAGACACCATAGGAGACAGTTCCCAGACATCATAGGAGAATAGATTCTCCTATTAACTAGGCTGAGATGCTGATGTAGTCCACACATAGCCAATGGATGGCTCTGGACAGGAATCTGTAAATGTAGATCCTTTCCCCGATACCAGCTTCCTAGAGTTCTTGAATTTGAGGAAATATTATAAAGAAGAGCAAGTTGAAGTTTGCTAAGGAGACTTGATTTGGGTGAGAGGAAGAGTGCAGTGTCCTTGACTGGCCCTACTCTACAAATCAGCATTTCGATATGGGAAAAATAAGATATTTTATTTTCTTTCACTATATTTTGTTTATATCACCTATATATCACTTTATCAATATTAGGCATATTTTACAAAAGTAGAAAGGCATTTTTTTCTAATTAGATTTAAAATAAATGTAATAACTGAAATATGTCTTCATAAACTGTATGCTGATTTTTAAAAGATATGATTATTTTTACCCAAAAATCTTACAAAAATAAGGATGAAGCATATTTTGATATATCAAATGTTAGATGTTTTGTAAACTTGCTCACTTGTTGGGTTTGATTTTAACTTAATTCTAATATGAGATGGTTTGTGTATTGTAAATGCATCACACAAAGTGTATTTAAAAATAACATCAATAAACAAAAAAATTAAATATCCACAAACATACAAATCAGACATAATCATAATATATCCCCACCCCTTTTTAATGTTTTTTTGGGGGGAGAGGGGGCAAGTTCTTGCTAAGTTTTTCAGGAACCCGCCGAGTTGCTGAGGCTGGCTTTGAACTTGCAATCCTCCTGCCTCAGCCTCCGGAATCTGTGTGCCACCGTGCCTGGCCATAGTTCACGGTTTCTCCTGTATGTCCCAAGATGTTCTACTTCTTTATGGAAAAACTTGAATAGTGTTACTTAGTGCTTCTCTTGAGAGAGAGTATTGGAGTGTGAGCAGATTTCTCACTAAGAAAAACTGGTGAGATAACTACCCAATTTTATTTTTCCTCAGTAGCTTTCTTCTTATTGTATGTAGATATATTTTACTGTTTTGCATCATTCTCTGTCCAGGTTTATCTACAGGATGAAACCCACTAAGGATAGCTCAGTATAACTGCTGCAAATATTAATTAATTTCTGCTTATGGGCTTCAGGTACATTTTTAGAGTGATACAGATTTTCTGTGAATCTTCACCATAGACAATATACCCATCGTGGAACATCAATGAAAGTGAATATGTGATATCCCAAACTGAGAGGGGAAAAAATAAATAAAAACCTCAAAAATTCAAATAAAGCAAAATAATTTTCTCATGGGAGATATGGACCAAAAACAATAGCTTGTTTTCATTTTTGAGAAAAGCACTCCGGAGAGTGGGTTGTAAGAGTCTTGCACTGTATGCAATATGTATTAGCAGATCATATCTCTTTTCGCTTCCTCTGCCAATGTCATCGTTCAGATCGGTTTGTTTACGGGAGGCCTCATTAATGGTTCTTTACAGCTGACCCCTGCTGTAGAGGGTATTACCACTCCACAGGTTTCTATCACACAATTTTCTGGGTATGTCAAAAGCATATGTCAGAGCAGAAAGGGCAGAGATAAACCTTGGGGATTCTAAAGAGTGACACCTGGCTGGAATTCAATTTGTCAGGAAATGTAAAGCTGTGTTGCAATGCACTGAGAGCATGGGTTAGCTCAAAATGACTCATTTGCTGGAGTTTAAAATTAACTCTGAGGACCCTCTCTGACAGTGTTTAAACTCTGTACAAATATAATGCTGTAATACTTAAACCCAGTGCAAATTATGTTTTGATTCAAGACAATGAATATGCTTAATTAAACTGGCACTGAAAATGTAAATATTTCAGCTAGTATTGCATTAACGTTAAAACCCTGGGAATTAAATTGTACATTTCTAATCTTTCATAATGATGAAATTCAAAATGTTATTGTTGTGTTTATAAAGGAGTCCATTGTTAGGCAGCATATTCGTTAGGAGACAATGGTAGCACATCTAATTTCCTCAGCAGAGAATGAATTCAATGGTTCTATATTGTATACAGTGTTAACAATAGATGTTACATTAAAAGCCAATATTATGTAATATAGAATTTCTAAGCTCTAACGTCATGAAAAAAGGGAAGGTATCAAATGCAGGTGATATTTGTAATGATAGTCTTATTTTATCAGACACTAAGTAAATTATTTTGACAACAAAGTAAACAGGTATTCTGATTAAACTAAAAACAGTAGTAATTTATGGAAAATTAATTGTATGCTTTACAGGAAAAAAAATGTATGCTTTAAGAGCAAATAGAAAACAAAAACAAAAGCAAAAAAACTGAATTAAACCTTGATTTTCTGAAGTACGTAGATGTGCCTATTTACCCAGGAAATAATCCCAAGCCATTTATTTTTTATTTATATATTGTACTATGATAAGAACATTAATATGAACTTTTCCCTGTTTATAATTTGTTCACTGTAAAACACAGTGATATCAGCTGTAGTTGCAATGTCGTACAGCAGATCATAGAACTTATGTCTTGCATAACTGAACGTATGCCCACTGAATTCAGCTTTCCATTTGCCCCTCCCCAGCACCTGGCAACCAGCATTCACTGAATCTCAGCTTAAATATTTAGAGACTTGATGTCAATGGGATTATGAAGAATTTGTCCTTCCATGGCTTATTTCACTTAGCAAAATGCCCCCAGGTTCCATCATATTGCAGTAACTCCTACATTTTTAAAGCTAAGTTATATTCAAGTACACATACATACCATATTTTCTTTATCCATTCATCTATCAGTGGCCACCCAGGCTGTCCCCATGTTGTAGCTCCTGTAAACAGTGCTTCCACGACCATGAACGTGGCACTGTCTTTCGAGATGGCCATGTTAGATCTGTTGCTGGGCCACAGGCTTGTTCTGTTTGTTTTAGGAATGGCCACACTGTTTTTCCTCCTAACTGTCTCAATCTACACTTATATCAACAATGTACAAAGGTCCATCTCCACATCCTCATCAACACTTGCTGTCTTCTGATATTTGACAATAGCCACCCTGTCAGGTGTAAGGTGATACCTCATTATTGTTTGATTTGCATCTGTGATGATTAGAAATTTTGAGCATCTTTTCTCATACCCATTTTCCATTTGCCTATCTACTTCTGGGCAATGTGAATTTAATCCTTTGCTCCTTTTAAATAATTGAGTTCTTAGGGCTTTTTGTTTCTATTGAATCATGTAATAAAAATAAAAACAGTTCTCCAATAAACTAATTTTGAAACTCAAGGAACTAGAAAAACCCAGCCCAACTATAGCAGATTGGATAAAATGATAAAATTAGAGCAGAAATAAACTAAATAGAGAATAAGAAAGCAATAGCAAAAAAAAAAAATGAAGATTTTTTTGGGGAAATATAAACAAAATTGGCAAATATTTGGATAGATTAAGAAAATAAATAATTCAAACAAAAAAATCAGAAATGAAATATATTCAGTTATAATATATCATAACTGAAGTCACAGAAATAGAAAGGATCATAACGGGACAATATAAGCCTAAATAAACAGTTATACACCAACAACTGTCTGCTTTCCTGTTCATTTACCTGTGTTTTCTTTAATCAAATTCTAAAAAAAAAAAAAAAAAAATTCAAATGGGTTTTCAAGGAAAGCAATGTGTGTAAATCAACCTATTCTTACAGTAGGAACCCTCTCATCTGCCCTTCAATGATCCCTGCCTCCTTTGTTTTGTTTTGTTTTTTAGTTTATTTAGTTGCATTTCAAGTCATAGTACATATATAGAGCTCAGTTTTTCCATTTCTCTGGTTGTAAACCAGATAAAGTCACACCATTTGTGTCTTCTTACATGCACCAAGGGTAGTGATGATGATCTCAATCAACCTGCCTCCTGTAAAGATTACACGACCAGGAGAAGATGAATTAAGCCACTCGGCAAGGTTTTATTGGAATGCACGCCCTTGGACCAAATTCCCATTCACCAGAGTGTGTCAGGAAGAAAGGCACCGGAGATTCTATGCACAGAGAATTTCAAGAAAACCCGGTCAGGAAGGGGAGGGCTTGGGGACAGGAAGAGAAGGCCAGAGTCCTTCCTGGATAGGTCAGGAAAACTCGCTGATTGACAGGAGGCGTGTCTACTAGTGACGTCACATCTGGCTTGCAGCTCCGCTTCTCAGCTGCTGACCAGTTCTCCTAATTGGGCATCTTAGACCCTGACCAGACCTAACACCTCCTTTGAATCATGCAGTTGAGTAATTCCCTCCCCCTAAATGTAGCCTACACCTACTGACTTGTTAGAATGATACAAAAGTGATGGGACAACATTTCTAAAACTAGGCTATACAGAGGCTGGCTTCAGATTTGGGTACCACCTCTCTGCTTTCTTGCTCAATTGGTCAGTTGGAAGGTGACTTCCATGTTTTGTTTTTGTTTTTTTTTTTTGTACCAGGGATTGAACTCAGGGGCACTCAACCACTGAGCCACATCCCCAGCCCTATTTTGCTTTTTTATTAAAGACAAGGTCTCACTGAGTTATTTAGCACCTCGACGTTGCTGAGGCTGGCTTTGAACTCACGATTCTCCTGTCTCAGACTCCCAAAGTGCTGGGATTACAGGAGTGTGCCACCACGCCGGCTGACTTCCATGTTTTAATCTGTGCTTTGGAGAGGCCTCATGACAAGGAGTGAAGGCAGATCCCAGCAAATAGAAGAACTGAATATCCTCTCATGTAAGTTTGAAAGCAGGTTCTTTCCTGGTCAAATGAGACGGCTACCCCAGCCTGTGCCAGAGTGAAGCCCTCTGAGAGACCTGGAGTCACAGGATCCAGAAAAGGTACACCTGATTTCTTACCCACTGATGTCATAAGAAATGCTTATTGATTTAAGACATTAAGTTTTAGGATAATTTCTTATGTGCCAGTATATAACTAATTGTTTTAGTCAGCTTTTTCACTGCTGTGACTAAATGACCGAACCAGCACAACAAAAAAGAAGAGTTTATTTGAGGGCTCATGTCCATAGAAGGTCAGCTCCATTCCTCAGAGCTGGAGGTGAGCCTGAACATCTTGGTGGGAAAGGGTGGCAGAGGGAAACAGCTGGCATCACAGTGATCAGCAAGCAGAGAGAGAGTCTACTGGCTAGATACAAATATATACACCAAAGCCATGCCCTAATTCCCATCTCCTCCAGCCACAAAACCTACCACTTCAGTTACCACTCAGTTAATCCCTGAGGGGATTAATTCACTGATTGGGTTAAGACTCTCACAACCCAATCATTTCTCCCCTGAACCTTCTTGCACTGTCTCACACGTGAGCTTTTGGGGGACATCTCACATCCAAACCATAACACTAATATAACCTATACATGATTTTTGATTTTTTTCTTTTTTCTTCTGACAACTTATAAAATGTAACAAAACTGGGTTTGCAATCAGTGTGACTCACATATTTTAAAAACCAACCCAGAAGCAAGATGCTTAGCTTCTACCATCTACACCATACTAACTTTACTTGCATCCATGTGTGACAAAAAAGGAAAAAGAAAATATACAAAGTTAAAAGGAATTTTATAATAACTCATAAATTTGTTACCAGTGTCACCTGATTACTCAATATCTTCATGTAACTTCAGATGAGAGGTTGATATCATAAACAGAGATGTTATACCTTCTGTCATGTTTGGACAAGGAGCTTACTGATAACTTAAAGGGGAATATCAGGAAATACCACAATAATACTCCAAGTGTGTATATCTATTATTTTCTATGTGAATAATAATATGGATTTGTGAATACATTTGGAGGTTGGGCCTTCCAGAGGTAATTAGGTCATGGACAGAGTCATGAGAAGTAGCATTTTAGTGCCCTTTTAAGAACAGGTCAAAGAGGTAATTCACTTTCTTTCCATCATGTGAACATACAACAATAAATTGGCAGTTTGCACTTTGAGGAGAGAACTCTCCAAGACCTAAGCATGCTGACACACTCACCTGGGAATTTCAACTTCCATAAATGTAGGAAATAAATTTTTGTTTGTTTATAAGCCTGTTGGTTTGTGGTAATTTTCTGTAGCAGACCAAAATAACTAACACATCTTTAAAATTCTTTGCAAAAGGGCTGTTTCTCTGTTTAGGTATCTTGTGATTCCACCTATAAAATGTATTTCCATTTAATTTGATTAAAGTTGTAAGAACCTATCATTATTGCTCACTGCTAGAGCTTTCCCTGTTTAATCACTACTTCATGTAGATTGTTTCCTTAGATTCCATAAAATGTATACAAGGCCACATTATTAATAATCCTTATTGAAATATATTCTTATGATGATGAAAAGGTCAATCAATCAGAAATAAAATCCTAAATATGTATACACCAAAAGACAGAACATAAAAATATAGCAAGCCCTGATAGAATTAAAGAGAGAAATAGACAAACCCACAGTATGATCAGCAACTCCAACACTCTTTCTCAGAAATTGATAGAATTATTACTCAGATAATGAAAATGGATATAGATTAAGTGAATTATACAATAAACTACTAGAATCAAATTGACTTCTACAACACTCCAGCCAACACCAGAAGAACACTTTTTTTTTTCATACATCTGTGGAATATTCAACAAGAAAGACCGTATCAGAGGCCATAAAACAAACCCCCAAAATTCAAAGAACTGAAGTTATCTAACTATAATGGAATCAAACTAAAATTCAATAATAGAAATGTAAGAGGAAAATCTTCAAACTTATGACAATAAAAACTTCTAAATAATCCATGGGTTCAAGGAAAAATATCAAAAGAAATTTAAAGGAAAGAACTGAAAGAAAGCAAAAATATAACATATCAAATAAGGGACATGCATATAACATAGTATTAGGAGGGAAGTTTATGGAACTAAATGCTTAAATTAGAAACAAGAAAAGTCCAAAATGAATAGCTTGCATTCTATTCTAAGGAGAAAAAAACAAAATGCAAAATAAACACAAAATGAGCTGAAGAAAGGAAACACTGTGGATTAAGGTAGAAATCAGTAAAACTGAACAGAAGGAAACAATAGAAAAATCAATACAACTAAAAGCTGGTTATTAAAAAATATTAAAAACCTCAGGAGGATAAACACAGATAAAAATAGAGAAGACTTGAATTACCAATAATAGTGATGAAACAAGGAATGTCCATTGCAGACCAACACATATATCAAAAGGATAATAAGGGGTCATACACATTAATTATCAAATTAAGAAGAAGTGGTCCCAAGATCACACATTACAACTCAACTCAAGAAGATGAAATGGAAATTTTGTATGTGCATAAAATACCTAAAGACATTGAATTGTTTTAAATTAAAATCTTCCCCCCAAAATCTCTAGGCAAGATGATTTCACTGGACAATTTTATCAAATAATAAAGACAAATTTATGCCACATCTTATAGAAAGTAGAAAATGAGAAAGGCTTCCCACTCAGTGTATTAGGCTATTTCTATGCTAATACCAAAAGTACAGTAAAAAAAAATTTTAGACCAATATAGTGTCATACATTGGTTAATGACAAAGTTTGAGTATATTCTGAAATATGCATTGGTAGGTGATATCATCATTGTGAACATCATAGAGTGTACTAACAACAGCCTGATTCATATCTAGTCTGTGTGGCATCCTCCATTACCCATAGGCTAAAAACGTGTATAGCATGTTACTGTGATGAATATCACAGGCAGTTGTAACTTAAGTATTTGTGTACATAAACATATTGAAACATAGAAAGACCAAAGTAAAGATATTAGGAATAGAAACTTCTCAGCTCCATTATAGTTTTGTGGGACCTCTTTTATATATGCAGTCCATTGTTGACTGAAACATCATTATATGGCACATGTCTGTATCTCATGAAGTTAAGTATGAAAATTCTCAGCAGAATATTAGCAAGTTTAATCCAGCAGTGTATAGCAAAATTATACACCATGACCAAATGTGATTTACTGCAGGTATGCAAGGTTGATTTAACATTTAAACATTTATTGCAATCTACTACATCAAAAAGTTTAAAAGGAAAAGTTGTTTAATCCCATCAATTGATGTAGAAAAATGCAAATAATCCTAATATTGATAGAAACTTCTAGCCAACAAAGCATAGAAAGTGACTTCTTGTTATTGGCTGAAAATGTATATGATGATGTCCAAAAACTCAGTACCTCAGAATGTGACTATATTTGGAGACAGCATCTTTAAAGAGGTAATTTAGTTAAAATGAAGCAATTGAGGTAGACCCTAATTCAAAATGAATGGCATCTTTATAAACAGAGGAGACTAGGACATAGAAATGCATAGATGAAAGACCCTGTGGAGATATGGGAAGATGATGGCAGTGTTAGTCATCTTTCCATCACTGTGACAAAATAACTCAATCAACTTAAAAAAAGAAAATATTTATTTTGGTTCATAGTTTCAGCAGTCCATGGTTACTTGGCCCATTGCTTATAGGCCTCATGGCAGGACCAAATGGCAGAGGGAATTTCTCACCCCATGGCAGCCAGGAAGCAATGAGAGAAAGGAAGGAACTTGAAATCCAATACCTCTCATCAGGACATATCCACAGTGACCTAAGTTTCACTCAAAAGCTCTGCCTCTTGAAGTGTCCACTATCCCACAATAGCATCAGGCTAGTGACCACGCCTTTGACACATGAGCCTTGGAGGACATTACAGATCCCAACATTTCTCTGCAGCCAAGTAGAGATTTCAGAAAAAGATGCACATGGACACCTTAATCTTGAACGTTTATCCTCCAGAACTGTAAGGATATGATTTCTATTGCCCTCAGTCTGTAGTGCATTCTTATGGTGGCCCGAAGAAATGAATACATTTCCTCCTCTTGATTATGGGACAGCCACAAAAAAGGTAGTATTGCATTTAATGGTAAAAACTGAACAATTTCCCACTACATTCAAAAAAAAATCACAGATGTTTACTTCCAGGGTTCTTATTTAGGATAGTGCTGGAATTTCTAGCCAGCACTTTAGGGAAAAAAAAAAAAAAAGGAAAAATAAAGACATATTGATTGATAGGAAAAAATAAAACCATCCATATTTTACAAACAAACAAATAAATAAAAACTTAGAACCGACAAGCAACTTCAACAATGTTTCAAGGTATAGCATCAATACATAAAAATAAATCACATTTCTGTATACTAAAAATGAATATGTGGGAATTGTAATTAAATAATAGAATTTATAATTGCTTTACCAAAACTAAAATACTAAAATACTCAGGTATACATCTAATATGTACCAGACTTGTGTCCTGAAAACAAAAAAATCTGATGAAAGAAATCAAAGAATATCTAAATAAATGTAGACACAAGCCACCTTTGTGAACTTGGATACTCAGCATAATAAAGGTGATAAATCCTTCCCAAAGGACTAAATGATTTAACACAATTTCTACCAAAATCCCAGCCAGGTTTTGTAGTCTAGAAAAGATTCTCCTAAATTTATATGGGATGCCAAAGGACTTAAGAGGGCTAATTTATTGTTGTTGTTATTATTATTATTATTAATGGGAATTAAATAGTGGAATCACTGTTTTGCTTTACCGGAAGATAAGTCTTACTTTAAAGATTGTAATGGAGAAAATGTGGTTTTGTGGAGGGAAAAATCACATGGATCAATGAAACAAAAGAAAGACGAATGATGTAGTCCCATAAATGTGTGCTTAATTGGGAACGAAAATATGCAAAAGCAACTTATAAAAGAAGTAAAGCCTTTGCATCAGAACTCGCTGAGGCATTTGAATATTCACAGGCAAATCAATAACATCAACAAGAGCAAAAACATTTCAACCTAAGCATCACATCTTAACACACACACACAAAATACAAAATAGCTGATGGATTTAAATTCTAGATAAAACCATAAAATGCTTATAAGAATACCTATGAGAAATTCTTTGAAATTAGAGATGGCTGACAGGTTCTTAGATTTGTTCCAAAATATGTAATCAATAACAGAAAAAATTTGATAAATTGGATTTCATCAATCTTTTAAAAAGGCCCTATTGAAAAGAATAAAAGTGAAGCTATAGACATAAAAATATATTACTTGGGAGTCACAGATCAAAGATAAGTACATCTGGCTTATGTGGAGATCTCTCTAGTCAACCACAAAAAAAAAAATCCAATCCAATGATAGAAAGAGAAAGTGGGAGGACGACAAAACAGATTTCACTGAAGAGTATACAGGTATCAGATCAGTGCATGAAAATATGGTCAACATTGCAAACAATCAGGAAGATTCAAATTAAAACCAAAATTACATTCACTATTCATGTATCAGAATAGTTGAAATAAACAATAGTGATTGCCTTACTCTCCTTAAAGATGCGGGAGAACCAGTTCCTCACACGTTGCTGGTCTGAACACAGAGTAGGGTAGCTAACTAGCCTAAGTATTAATAGTTCAGATCTGAAAACAACAAAACCGTCCTTCACTGAATGAATACTTAAATATTTTGTGGTTCATCCAGACCCTGGAGTACTGCTCTGTCTCAAAAAAATAAAAAAAGAAAAAAGAAAAATGTAAATAGATCTTACGTGATGCCAAGTGCAAAAATCTCAAAACGTCATGTGTGATTACATGTCTACAGCAATCTTAACAATCACAGAGATTAATGATTGCTATGTGTTAGGGAAGGACACAGGGACAGGTAAGTGTCACTATAATAAAAAGGCACTGAGAGGAATCCTGGTGCTGGCACCGTCCCCTGTCCTCATTATGGACACAGCCACCCAAATCTGAGATAGAATTCTTTGCAAAGAGGGCTTCCTTGAACATGACAGTGCAGGTGTCTCTTTGCTGTGGTGATTTCATTTCCTTTGGATATACTTCCCACAGTGATATTGTTGAATCATACTGTAGCTCTATTTTTAGATTTTTTTGAGAAAAAAATCTCCATACTCTTTTCCATAATATTTGTATTTATTTACATTCCCACTTGCAGTGTGCAATATTTCCCCTTTCTTGGTGCTGAGAATACAGTTCAGTGGTACAGCCTTTGCTTGGTATGCGAGAAGCCCAGGGTTTGATCCCTAGCACTGCAAAGAGGAAAAACAAAATATCTTTTCTCTCCTCACCAGCATTTATTTATTGTCTTTTCATCACAATGGACATTCTAACTGGAGTGAAATAATATCTCATTTTGGTTTTGTTTTGAATTTCACTGATGACTGAATACAAAAAAGATAATGTGGTATATTTATAGAACAGAATACTATTCATTCAAAAAAAATGAATGAAATACTGTCAATTGGAGCAACATGGATGGAACTGGAGTACATCATGTTCAGTGAAGTAATCCAGGCACAGAAAGACAAATTCTCCATACCCGCACTCATTTGGCGAAGCTAATATAAATAACCTTATAGAAAACGGTAGAGTAGTGCTTACTAGAGACTAGGAAAAGAAGGGTAAGAGCATATAAACTGTGCTAAAACAATGGCTTCCAAAATAAAGCTAAACAGGAGGAATTAGTTCTGATGTTCTGTAACATCATCAGATAACTCCAGGCTACAACAAATTGTCATGTATTTCAAAATAACTGAAAGAATCTGAAGGTTCCTTTAATTTTATGTTTGCTAAAACATAAAATTTATAAGTATTTGAAGGAATCGATATGCTAATTAACCTGATTTGATTGCACATGGTATATGTGTATTGACTCATTGTACTGTTCAATAAAAGTGCATAAATAATATGTCAATTAAAAATTTTCATAGAAATAAGCACACATACGTAAACTATAGAACTAGATGTATATAAAACCAATGAAATCTGGATAACCTCGCTGATCTTATCCCTGCCAGTTTCCTTCTTGTGAATCACATGATATTTATACAAGTTGTTCACAGAGGGGAAACTGGGCAATAGTTTGAAATTTCTCCAACTTATTTTTTTAGAGATATACTGGAAATTGAACCCAGGGGCATTCAGCCACTGAGGTACAAACCCAGGCCTTATTATTTTTTATTTTATGTTGAGACAGGAGCTCGCTAAATTGCCTAAGATGGCCTCAAACTTGGAATCCTATTGCCTCAAGCTCCCGAGTCACCAGGATTATAGGCCTGCACCACTGCATCTGGCTCTCCAACTTATCTCTTAAAACTGCATATTAATCTACAATTATCTCAAAATTATAATTTAAAAAGAAAGCATCTTTAACGAGAATCAATACTGGATGAATATAATCACGATGCTACTTTCCATGCATCATGTTCAATGCTGAGATTTTTTACAGTATTACATTTCTTGTTGTTTTGAGAGCTCTGTAAGAGGCACATATCATTAATCTCTATGTCACAAACAAGAATGTTGATGTTTTAAGGCAGTGAAATTGGCCTAAGAAGATAGAGCTTATGAATAAAAGTGGAGAGATTCAAAGTCATGTTAGTCTGAGTAGAGCAGAGGCTTTTGACTACAACCAATTCTGTTATGGAAGAAAAGCAAGTTTATTATCTCGTATGTTTTTATATTTATACTGGTATAATGGTTGTCACTAAATGTATAAATATTTATGAACAGAAGAATGCAGTCATTAAACCATCAAATTTTATTCTGACAGTACAGGAATAATGGCGTTAAGAGAAAGAGCAAATTCTCTGTCCCTTCAAGTCATATAATTTGGGAAACTAAATAAAAATCTGAGCTTTGGTTTCATGATTGCCTGAGTAGAGAAAGGGATGCTTCATATATCTTTTAAATTCTCTTAAATATCAGATGTCTCAAGCAAGTTTTTGGCATCACAGTTAATTTATGATTGACATTTTTAATGTGTGTCTGAAATGCCAATATTTTGTGTTGTTGATAAAATGATCCATATGTTTTACATTTCAGACACTCAGGCAGCTGAATTGACATTCTGTTGTGAAATGCTAAGTTCCTAATATGATTGCACATCCAGGCAGTAGGCTAACCCATTTCCATAAGGAACTTAGAATACGTTCAAAATTTTATTCCTGTTTTCTTCTGAGACTTGGAGTTTAGAAGTACCTAGAATGTGTAATGACAAATGTTGCAAATAGACTTAACTTTATCAAGAATGGCAAAGGCTATATAGAAGAATTAATAGTATTTGATAGTATGGGAAATTGAGTCATTGATTCTTATGGGAGCTTTGAAGAGACCCTCTCTGGCATATTATTAGGGCTGTGATGCTTGAGTGTCAGTGGTCCATTCCTGAACTTGAACCTTAGGAGAGCAGGAAGTGGTTATGTTTCCTTTTCCACACGATTCACAATATTTACCACAGTGCATGGCATGCAATCAGGGTTGCTGTGTCAACAAGGCAGTTGACAAAAACCTTATAGGCATTATAAGCAAGCATATGTAATTATTTTACCCAAGTACTGCATACAATACCGATTGCTGTGTTTCTTTGAACCACATCCCAGTAAGATTGGAATTAAAATCTGTACATTGAGTTTTCCCATTCCTGAACTTTAGGACAAAGAAATGCCTGACGACAGTGTTTCAGAATTCTTTCACGACTTTTTTTAGAGTCAATTAATAACATCATAACCCCATTTATTTCCTAGAAATATCTATTTGTCCTTTGGATTACATATAGCAAAAGAGTAATAGCATGATGATTTTCTTGAGATATTTTACCATTGAGAGCATAAGAAACCACCTGTGCTTTTTCTACCCTTCAAAATTTCTTAATGCTATATTTTCCTTCCTTAAAATAGCAGCAAATCAATATATTTCCCCATTATTTAGCATCTTCAACTAAAACACCAAGATAATTTGCACTTCATTTAACATTGCCATATTTTACATAAAACCATACAAGAAGATGTCATCCTTTGTCATAGAAATATCATTTTCAAATTTTAAAAAGTCTCTTATAGGAAGTCATCTACTACCTGTGATGTAGAAAAATCAACATTAAATTTGTATTACTCATAATTGAAAATTTAAAAAATTTGTTCAGCATGTGTTTTTATAATTTACATTTTCTAATATTTGATCTCTGAAATAGAAAATAGCAGCATTTTAAAATAAAATTCAGCAGTGTAGACTATGGTCACAAGCATTCTCTATTATTACTGACAGAAATAAAAAGTATGCAGTCTTTCAAATCTTACTGTAAAATTTATTTCCTGTTGCACTTTCTCATCCCTATGTAAGGATGGATATACCATCACAAACAACTCATTGCCTTACCTTTTGCAATTTGTAAGTTTAGCCAAAGGCTTTCATTCAATTATTTGTTCACTCATTCATTTATTTGCAACAGTAATTTAGACAATTGTCCTTCCCATTGAGAAGGATTTAATGGCTTTCTACCTTATTCATATGGGTACATAGCCACTACAGCCAGTGCTTTAAAAATCTTATTTTTTTTTGTAGTTAAATATGACAGTAGAATCCATTTTGATACAATTATACAAGCATGGAATATATCATTCTAATTAGGACCCCATTCTTGTGGATGTACATGATAGCAAGATTCACTGTGGTGTATTCATATATGTACATAGGAAACTGATGTCAGATTTATTCCACTATATTTTTTTCCTATCCTCTCTCCTTTCCCATCACTCTCCTTTGTTTAATCTACTGAATTTCCATCCTCCTTTCCCTTATTGTGGGTTAGTTTCCACGTATCAACAAAAACATTTGACTTTTGGTTTTTAGGAATTGGCTTATTAGCGTGATAGTCTAGAGATGCATACATTTACTGACAAATGTCATAAGCTGTTCTTCTTTATAGCTGAATAATATTCCATTGTGTAGATAAACCACATTTTCTTTATCCATTCAGTTTTATTTTATTTGTCTTGTGCTCACTCTGAATGGTAAGTGTAGTAAAAGAATTTTAACTCTGAGAGAGTCACTGTGGAGAGATCCTCACAGGCATCTGTAGTTTTTTTTTTTTTTTTTTTTTGTACTAGAGATTGAACTCAGGGGCACTCGACCACTAAGCCACATCCCCAGCCCTATTTTGTGTTTTATGTAGAGACAGGGTCTCACTGAGTTGCTTAGCACCTTGCCATTGCTGAGGCTCGCTTTGAACTCATGATTCTCCTGTCTCAGCCTCCCTAAGTGCTGGGATTACAGGCTTGCACCACCGTGCCCAGCTGCATTGTAGTTTTAATTAGAGAACAAGACTTTAACATCCTTCCTGCAGTTTAAGTTAGACGATTCTCTGCCCTGGTTTTCAATGATATTCTCTATCTATCTATCTATCTATCTATCTATCTATCTATCTATCTGTCTATCTATCTATATCTATCTATCTATCTATATTTCTATCTATCTATACACACACACACATATATTTGTATATAAACACACACACACATATATATACACATACACTACACACACACCAATAGGCAATCAAACATGTTACAAATCATTGTTAATTATCTCTTGAATTTTTCCTCTCCTCTAAACTTTAACTAGAATTTTATCAACTACTGCATGTTTGCCTGACTCAATTTCTTGTTTCTCTTTTCTCTCTACAATCATGTTCTATATTGCTACTAACATTATCCAGCTGAAACAAAATTTTCAGAAGTTGCTTATTGTTGATAATGGGAAGTTCAAATAATTGTTTAGAGAAATCTAATATCCTTTCAAAAACTAGTTTTCCAGACTTATTTCCTCCTCCCTTTCCTAGAACTCCAACACTATCCAACACCCATATATCAGACTAAAAACAAGACTCTAAATGCATTCTGTAACATCATGTTATTGGCAAATTTGTTGAAAGGATCTCACTTTACAGGTCTGTTCTAACGTGAGCACCTCCTGACTCTGCATACTACTTAGTTTTCCAAGATCAATTTTTTCACTTTTATAGCAGTTTGTAAACATTTTTATTATAAAGAAACTTACAATAAAAAATATTTCCTTACATTTTGAGAATAAAAACTTCATCTTACTCCTTTTAACAGCATCTAGCACATTCAACACACACACACACACACACACACACACACACACCCAGAGAGAGAGAGAGACTTTTGAAGAAAGGAAATGCTATTTATAGGTTCTAGGTATAGATTATATTAATGAGATAATTCGATAGAATGACTTTTGTATGATAGTTTTTTTATGATTTATTCATCTATTGTCTGTTGGTAATTAGATACATATTGCATATTTATAATTCATATGAAATTAAATATCAATTATTAATGTGCTTGTCAACAATTTTCTAAATAATTTTTTAAAAATTGAAAAGGTAAGAGAATGTTAATTCATGTGTCTAATGCCTTTACTAAGTCAAAGTACTTTATTATTACTTAAAATTTCAGAAGACTTTCTATTTTAACTCCAGCATTTGTTCTCACCAGTGACCTATTTTTCTTTCTATTTCTATCAGTATACCTACCTGCCTATTTATCTACCCATCTAGTCTACCTACTCATTCTCTAAATTCATAAGCCAAAGAAATTCTCTGTTAACATTTTGCTAAATTTTATGCAAACATGTTACTACATTAAAATATTTGAAAACACATTCAAAACAGTAGCTTTGTCTCCTAATCACGTATTCTTTTTTTTTTTTTATTTAGTCTTACATGTTGACAGTGCTATTGGATTCATTGTACATAGATAGAGGATAACATATCAATTCTCTAGTTGTAAGTTGTATAGAATCACAACATATATGCAGTCATACATAAAGTTAGGGTTATTATGACCATCATATTCCATCACCCTTGCTGTCCCCATGCCCCCTCCCCCCTTATAACCCTGTGAACGGAGATCCACCATTGTTCCCATGTCCTACCCCACATTATGCATCAGCATCCACTTATCAATGAGTACATTCGGCACTTGGTTTTCTGAGATTGGCTTCTTCACTTAGCATGATATTCTCCAACTCCATCTATTTACCTGCAAATGCCATAATTTTATTCTCTCTTATTGCTGAGTAATATTCCATTGTGTATATATACCACAGTTTCTTTATCCAGTCATCTATCGAAGGGCATCTAGGTTGGTTCCACAGTTTAGCTATTATGAATTGAGCTACTATAAACATTGAAGTGGCTGCAGCACTGTAGTACACTGTTTTTAAGTCTTCTGGGTATAGACCTAGGAGTGGGATAGCAGGCTCAAATGGTGGTTCCATTCCAAGTTTTCTAAGGAATCTCCATACTGCTTTCCAGATTGGTTGTACCAGTTTGCGGTTCCACCAGCAATGTATGAGTGTGACTTTTCCCCCACGACCTTGCCAACACTTATTGTTGTTTGTATTCTTGATAATTGCCATTCTGACTGGCGTGAGATGAAATCTTAGGGTAGTTTTGATTTGCATTTCTCTGCTTGCTAAAGATGTTGAACATTTTTTCATATGTCTGTTGATGGATTGTGTGTCTTCTTCTGTGAGGTTTGTGTTCAGCTCTTTGGCCCATTTATTGATTGGGTTGTTAGTTTTTGGTGATAAGTTTTTTGAGTTCTTTATATATCCTGGAGATGAATGCTTTATCGGATGTGTGTGTAGCAAAGATTTGTTCCCAGAATGTCAGCTCTCTGTTCACTTCATTGATTATTTCTTTTGCTGAGAAGAAGCTTTTTAGTTTGAATCCATCCCATTTGTTGATTCTTGATTTTACTTCTTGTGCTATAGGAGTCTTGTTAAGGAAGTATGATCCTAATCTGACATGATGAAGATTTGGGCCTATTTTTTCTTCTGTTAGGCATTGGGTCTCTGGTCTGATTCCCAGGTCCTTGATCCACTTTGAGTTGAATTTTTTGCATGGTGAGAGATAGAGGTTTAGTTTCATTTTGCTGCATATGGATTTCTAGTTTTCCCAGCACCATTTGTTGAAGAGGCTGTCTTTTCTCCAGTGTACGTGTTTGGCTCCTTTATCTAGTATAAGGTAACTGTATGTAAGTGGGTTCGTCTCTGTGTCTTCTATTCTATACCAATGGTCTACATGTCTATTTTGGTGCCAGTACCATGCTGTTTTTGTTACTATAGCTTTGTAGTATAATCTGAGTTCAGGTATTGTGATGCCTCCTGCTTCACTCTTCTTGCTTAGGATTGCTTTGGCTATTCTGGGTATCTTATTCTTCCAAATGAATTTCATGATTGCCTTTTCTACTCTATAAGGAATGACATTGGGATTTTAATTGGGATTGCATTGAATCTATATATTGCTTTGGGAAGTATGGCCATTTTGACAATATTGATTCTGCCTATCCTTAGGAGCATGGGAGATTATTCCATCTTCTAAGGTCTTCTTTAATTTCTTTCTTCAGTGTCTTGTAGTTTGCATTGTAGAGGTCTTTCACCTCTTTTGTTAAATTGATTCCCAAGTGTTTCATTTTTTTTTTTTTGAGTCTATTGTGAATGGGATAGTTTTCCTAATTTCTCTTTCAGAGGGTTTATCACTGATGTATAGAAATGCAATTGATTTGTGGGTGTTGATTTTATATACTGCTACTTTGCTGAATTCATTTATTAGTTCTAAAAGTTTTCTGGTAGAACTTTTTGGTTCCTCTAAGTATAGAATCAAGTCGTCCACAAATAATGATAGCTTGAGTTCTTTTCTGATTCATATCCCTTTAATTTCTTTCGTCTGTGTAATTGCTCTGGCTAGTGTTTCAAGGACTATGTTGAATAGCAGTGGTGAGAGAAGGCATCCCTGTCTAGTTCCCGTTTTCAGAGGGAATGATTCCAATTTTTCTCCATTTAGGATGATGTTGGCCTTGGGTTTAGCATAGATAGCTTTTACAAAGTTGAGGTATGTTCCTTCAATCCCAAGTTTTTCTAGGGTTTTGAGCATAAAAGGGTATAGTATTTTGTCAAATGCTTTCTCTGCATCCATTGATAAAATCATAGGACACTATCTTTAAGTCTATTGATATGTATATTATGTTTATTGATTTCCATATGTTGAACCAATTTTTCATCCCTGGAATGAACCCCACTTGATCATGGTTCACTATTTTTTGATATGTTTTTGTATGCAATTTGCTAGTATTTTATTGAGAATTTTTGCATCTATGTTCATCAGGGATATTGGTCTGAAGTTTTCTTTCTTTGATGTGTCTCTGTCTGGTTTTGGAATCACGGTGATACTTGCCTCATAGAATGAGTTTGGAAGGGTTCTCTCCTTTTCTATTTCATGATATAGTTTGAGGAAAATTGGTATTAATTCTTCTTTGAAAGTCTTGTAGAACTCAGCTGAGAATCCATCTGGACCTGGGCTTTTCTTGGTTGGCAGGCTCTTGATGGCATCTTCTATTTCCTTGCTTGAAATTTATCTGTTTAAGTTGTGTATGTCCTCTTGGTTCAGTTTGGATAGGTCATATGCCTCTAGAAATTTATTGGTGTCTTCCAGTTTTTCTATTTTACTGGAGTATAAATTTTGAAAGTAGTTTCTAATTATCCTCTGTATTTCAGTAGTGTCTGTCGTGATATTTCCTTTTTCATCTCGAATTTTAGTAATTTGTGTTTTCTCCCTCCTCCTTTTCGTTAAGGTGGCTAAGGGTTTGTCAATTTTGTTTATGTTTTCAAAAAACCAGCTTTTTGTTTTGTCAATTTTTTGAATTGTTTCTTTTGTTTCAATTTCATTGATTTCAGCCCTGATTTTGATTATTTCCTGTCTTCTACTTCTTTGGGTGTTAATTTGTTCTTCCTTTTCTAAGGCTTTGAAATGAAGAGCCAATTCATTTATTTATTGACATTTACTTCTTCTAATGAATGAGTTTAGTGTTATGAACTTTCCTCTTAGCACTGTCTTCATGGCATCCCAAAGATTTTGATATGTTGTAGTGGAGATTTCATTTGCCTCTAAGAATTTTTTTATCTCTTCCTTGATGTCTTCTGTTATCCATGATCACTCAATAGCATATTATTTAGTTTCCAGGTGAAGGAATAGTTACTGCTTTTTAATCTGTCATTGATTTGTAATTTTATTCCATTGTGGTCAGATAGGATGCAGGGTAGAATCTCTATTTATTTGTATTTGTGAAGACTGGCTTTGTGACATAACATATGATCTGTTTTGGAAAAGGATCCATGTGCAGCTGAGAAGAAAGTGTATTCACTCGTTGATGGATGGAACACTCTATATATGTCTGTGAAGTCTAAATTATTGATAGTTTCATTGAGATCTATGGTTTCTTCACTAAGTTTTTGTTTGGAAGATCTATCCAATGGTGAAAAAGCTGTGTTAAAGTCTCCAGGTATTATTGTGTTGTGGTCTATCTGATTCTTGTATTTGAGAAAGATTTGTTTGATATATGTAGAAGCTTCATTATTTGGGGCATAGATATTTATGATTGTTATGTCTTGTTGATGTATGATTCCCTTAAGAAGTATGAAATGACCTCTTTATCTCTTTTCACCATCTTTGGTTTGAAGTCCACTTTATTTGATATGAGGATGGAAACTCCTGCTTGTTTGCGGGGTCCATGTGAGTGATATGTTTTTTCCCACCCTTTCATTTTCAGTCTGTGGATGTCTTTTCCTGTGAGATGAGTCTCTTGAAGACAGCATATTGTTGGGTCTTTTTTTTTTAATCAAGTCTGTCAGTCTATGTCTTTTAATTGGTGCATTTAGTCCATTTACATTCAGGGTTATTATTGAAATTTGATTTGTAATCCCGGTCATTTTGGTTTGTTTTGGGTTTTTACTTTGATTTGTTTTCTCTTTTGAATGGCCTTTCCTTTAGTGTAGTTCCTCTCTTTGTATATTTTCATTATTGGTTATTATTTCCTCCTCATGTAATATTTTGCCAAGAATGCTGTGTAGTGCAGGCTTTCTTGCTATAAATTCTTTTAACTTTTGTTTATCATGGAAGGTTTTTATTTTGTCATCAAATCTGAAGGTTAATTTTGCTGAATATAGGATTCTTGGTTGGCATCCATTGTCTTTTAGGGCTTTGAATATGTTATTCCATGATCTCCTGGCTTTTAGTGTCTGGGTTGAAAAATCTGCTGAGATACGAATTGGTCTCCCCTTATATGTAATCTGGTTCCTCTCTCGCGTGGCCTTTAAAATTCTATCCTTATTCTGTATGTTGGGCATTTTCATTATAATGTGCCTTGGTGTAGATCTGTTGAAATTTTGTATGTTTGGTGTCCTGTAAGCCTCTTGTATTTGATTTTCCATTTCATTTTTCATACTTGGGAAATTTTCTGATATTATTTCATTGAAGA